>JACEFZ010027667.1:367500-429812 GCA_014155875.1 Cepaea nemoralis
TATTCATCCATAATCTTCTTGGACGTTGCTGATCACACGTGTTGTCAATATTCATATCATGTCAACTCTACAAGTTCGCAACTCTTTCAGTTTAGATGAAATGACACACCGTTTGATTGTTTACACCAACTGTCTGTTAATTAATCGGGTCTGTGATACATTATTGGTCCCACATGCTCACAATACCAGTATCACAGTATGGGATACGGCCTAAACGACCGTATTCAGACGAGATGTCTCCAGTAGCTATGAATTACACCAGAGGTGCACCCATTAGAACAGTGGTTCTCAACCTTTTTTGGCCCATTCCCCCCTTCACCATATTTTCAGAACGCCATTCCCCCCCCCCCCCTTCCTATCAAAAATTTGGCCTGTTCCCCCCTTCACCGTATTTTCAGAACGTCATTCCCCCCATTTCCTATTTCCTATCTAAAAATCCCCTCACCCCTACACAGTATACGTAAAAGTGGAAGGCAAATGTAATAGCATATACTAAAACAAGTCTAGACATCCACATAAAACATGATTTGTGGGTCTACTTACTTTATAAAATGAATTTTAGAAGGATGAGACATACATAACTGTAAAATATGAAGGGAAAAACTATGTCAAGTAATCGGTTCTTGTATTAACACGATCTTGAAATGGTCTTCATTCCCCCCCTGGAAACCATGAAATTCCACCCTGGGGGGGAATTCCCCACCGGTTGAGAACCACTGCATTAGAACCATCACATCAAATTCACGTCCTGATTTCTGCCAATGCGGGACAGGCATGAAATCACCCATGCTAAAATCTATATACGAGTTATTTATTTATGTATGTGTTTGTGAGTTTATGTGTGTGTGTGTGCGTGGTGTGTGTGTGTGTGTGTGTGGTGTGTGTGTGTGTGCGTGCGCGGGGTAGATTTGTTAGGCTGTTTACTCTATCTATTTTTATCCTTTCACTTTCACCTCTATCCGTGCTTCTTTGACTGGATGCCGCTCGCTATTATAATTAAACATGCATGAATAGTACCATTCATTGATTTCCATTGGACAGTGGCCAGTTGACACTGTTAGAAGCTCACGCGCTATGGATACATCCACTATGAACATTTCCAAGATTCTCACTCTCCATAGCATCGTTTTTTTTTCTTCGCCACCATTCTATACTATATTGTTTCACTTCTCCTGATTCTTCTTCTTTTGTTCCACCCCTCACTGACAACTCCATTCGCCTCTTCTTTCAGTTGCACGGATTTTCTCTGGACCGTGTCCTTGCCTCTCTCCTTCTCAGACGTAGCCATATCTGCTCCACCCTTACGTGACCGCGCATTTCCCCACTGTCTGCCTACATATTGAGGCTTACCCCTACAGTCCCCTTTTATATTTGAAGCCAGTCAGTTTAGTACCACCCGACAGTGGACTGAATCGCTGCGGGGGTCTGTTATCCATGGAGTCACCTTCATCTTCTTTCCGGCACAGCGGGGGTTGAGGGAAATGAACGAGCTGATGCACTTGCTGGCTCTGTTTACCGATGTTATTAATGCCCTTAGAACAATGTCAAGAGCCGAGGACTTTGACGCCAGTGAATCCACATCGTTGTTCAGAATGAGAGACTTGGAAGTAAGAACTGACACAGCCAGACACGAGAGGCACATCGGGAGAATGAGGTACCTCGTCAACCAACACAGAAATGGCACTATCAACCATCGGATGCTGATTCATATGCTGGCGGGAGGTTCTAAGCACCTATAGACTTGACCGGAGTGCAAATATGATATCTCAACAGATAACTAACTAACTAGTTTAGTACTACATGACATTTCATTTCATTCTACATGCTCATTTGTATTTCACATGTATGGATACTATTATTTCTCCTTAATGCAGTCACAGTGGTGGTATTTGTCTTTGTTTTTGTGTTGTTGCGGTTTGTTACTTGTTGTGTGCCGAATGAAAACATGTCGGCACGGCGCTCTCTGATTTTGTAATTGTAATTTTATCAAATTGATCCTCATTCCACATTTTCCTTTTGTTTAAAGTTACAGAGAAAGTTTCTAGTTATACTACCAGCTGGCTTCCTCAATATATGCCATTTCCAGTGTAAGTAGCATCTTTTCCCCCACCTTAGGACTCACTGGAATCTGGCACAAACTGTGATTCTATGATATCATTTTCTTTCCTCAATTCTACGCAGGCATTAAGTAATTAATACGTTTAGTTTATTTGAAAATGTTTCATTTGTATTTTTTGCAATACTGTATATTCTAAGTATACTCATTGTATGTATTTCACAGAACACTCATACATACTAACTAAATAACACTACTCAGTATAAACACACAAGACAGGAGGTTGTGAACAAACATAACGACCAACACCATAGAACATGGACTATGAGAAGAAAGATATAAAACTGGTAACCTTGTATAATTTGATGGTTATGCCCAGATCTGAAAGTACACAGTGTCTATACACGGTGGTGACACATTTTGCTGAAACTATGTTAGTTACACAACCTTACATCGGGCTAGACTGTATGCTGGAAGATGGCCTTGATATCTTGTGTGTGTTGTTTAGCACCGAGTGATGGATGCATGCGTTCAAGACATGAAGGCACAATAAGCAGCGACATCAGCAAGTGTGCAGTTTGCTGTGCAGTCAATCTTTAATCTGCTTTGATATTGATACAGGGTGTGTTGGCGTAGTGGACAGGGAGCTACGCTGATAATGCCATGAGCGCTGTCCCACGAGGGTTTGAAATCTGCGTTCGTCGTCTAGCTAAGTGAGGAGAAGACTGGCCTTGTATTCATACGTGGATTCAGGCTACAAAACGTCGCAGACTCATAGCAAGTTCATACTTCGCGACATATGTTTGTTTGTTGGTTTGTTTTACTATTCATCATCATTATTTAGCAGGCTGTTGCATTAAGCCGCCCACATCGCGACCCGATGGAAAGTCTCGATCTTGTGTCATTAATATGCCTGGTGTATATTCATGACCAGGATGACATTACTGTCACGTGACCGCCTTCATGTTGACCGATCCCTGCCTTGTCAGTACCATTGTTGAGACTGAAATAGGAAACTATCCCTATAGTAGCAAAGCCGTCTGCCTCGCAAGGGTGAAGAGGCGTTCATGTCTCTCCGCAGATTTCTATCCTTGGTGTTCTAGACCAGTCCTATTGATGACTTCCTCCATGCCACGGTCTCTCTCCACCCAGCATCATTTCTCTCGGGCGGCCTCTGCTTCCACTGCCGATGATCCTACCAGTTGTCACGATGTTCTCCTAAGCTTATCTTCTTATCACATGACTAAAGACTACTGCTTGTCCCTTTCTTACAATTATGTAGAAAATTTGTTTGTTTGTTTGTTTTTCATTAGCCTGTTCCTACTCTGACTGTCCTTTATACAGCTGGTTGCATGTTCTTTACATGATGTTGAAATAAACCCCAGCATTGACTGATTGTGATTTTATATGCAGTTTTACGTTCAGTTGTTTGCATTTCAGTGTTGCTGTTATTTTCTTGTGACGTTCTGTGATGTGAGGAATCATGATAAACTAGGCATCTTTGAACAAGGTAGTTTGCCATTGCTGTCCTTCCTGGCAGTGACCATACTGGCTGGAGACTGTAGCCAATGTCTCGTTAAAGAGATCTTCTGCCGACCGTCGCGAAACTTGAGACCATAACCAACAACTATCTGTCGGCTGCCCTCAAAAACTTCCTAAATCATATACGAAAAACAGTACAGAATATTATGGACAGATAGAAAAACCAATGGACAAGTCCTACAAGAAACAAATGAAAATCTTACACTGAATAGAGAAATTAGACGTAGACAGTCAAAATTTTTTGGTCACGCTATGAGAAGAAATAAACTGAAGAACTTGGTGACAACTGGCAAGATCGATGCGAAGAGAACAAGGGGAAGCCAGAGAAGTAAATATCTGGATGGCTTGGCCACGTGTTATGGTTGAGACAAGAACACTGCGCTGATCCACGACTCTGGTTATCAAGTGAGATGGCGAATCATGACCACCCACGCTTATCGGCATGGCACGTGATGAATGAAGTTTACATTATCATATGAGTTGCCGACGCTGATATCATTATGACAATCAGTGCAAAGCAATCTTCTCCCTAAAGCCTACTGCCGACTTCGAACCCAGTATGTCGAGATTGTGAAACTGCGTTCACTATTCCTAAGCTACAGACACTCATACGTTTCTATATATCGGATACAATTATTAGATTATCATAAAGTATCATTATTGCGCCTGGCAGTCTATAGGTACTCACATTCCTCTTCAGAACATCTAGGAGAGTGTGACGGCTGACCACACGAGGTTCCTGTTAGTTTTTCAGTTTCCCCACAAAGCCTTCACATTTGGCAACTCCCTGCATAACACTTATGTCTCTCATCCGAGGCCAGGCCGTTTGATCGCCCTGAGAAGATCCACATTAGGGATTAAGCCTAAGTTATTCACATAAAATGCGAATTGCGAGTCTACTTACGGTATAAAGCGAATTTCAGAAGTGCGAGAAGTACAGAGCCATAAAGTATGGAGGGAAAAACAATATCAAGTAATCGGTTCTGGTATTAACGCGATCTCCCCCCCCCCCCCCGAAACCCTTAAACTCCCCCCCCCCCCGGAGGGGGGGATGGGGAATTCCCCACCGCTTGAGAACCACTGTTCTTGTAGTAGTAGTAGCAATACAAGAAAGTGGGCAATCTTCCGAATAACGGTCCGAAATTATTTATTGTAAAAATCATCCCTTACATGGCATCATTAGGTGATATAGTAAAAAAAATATTAATTATATAGAACGGATATTGAAATAAAGAATCATATAATTGAATGTGTTGTCGATCACTTCCGGTTGAGTGTGTGGTGGACTGCTAGACCGATCGATTGATGCAATAAATGTTTCTGGGCCCGGAGGACCCTCACTGTCGTCGAAGTGTATATCCATATCTTGTGCTACTCGTTTTACCATGTGTATGTCCCACGTGTCTGCTGTCTTCGCGCTTTGAATAACGCTCAGTATGATTCGAAGCGCGCTGCGAATAACGCCTCCCTTGTATTATTATGTTATGGTTAAACTCTTCCACTCTGCACAATCCGTAACAACTCACGATTTAGAACAGAACTCGAAATTTCCTCAAGGACACAACACTGGTGATATTTTCACTAGTATATTATCTCTAAACATTGTACAATTTACATTATCAGTTACACACAATCTTACACAACACTTAGAGCCTACAATCACTATACAATCTAACTAATAACTTAGTGGCACATTGTGTGACCATCACTACTTGAAACGAGAACCAGGCCCGGACTTGACCGTGGTTCAAGCCCAACTGATCTTGAAGGTGATGCTACGTCCTTTCACGGAGCGTCCCTAGCGCTTGTGACCAACGCTCGTGGCGGGTCACTTTGCACGATCTCTTCGTACAGACAGAACTGTTTCCCAAACCATGCCATGATCTATAACTTTATAAACTCGATCATGACACTTATCCCAGTATCTCTATCACTGTCAAAGTGTATATTTAGTTCACGGAGAAAAAGGTGGCCTGTCTTTTCCTCTGTTGGCGGACGACAAGCGTAGATGTCAAACCCTCGTCCGACCGCGCTCAGCGGAGCTCCCTATTAACTACATCAAAGCACCTGCCACATATTAATATATGTGGATATATTTTTCCTAGAGGAATGGGGAGATCCGAGGCCACGGAGATGTGGTTTCTGAGACGAATAAAGCGAATACCCTGAACTGCTAGATTAACCGACAACGAGCGGTTCGAAAGGGCGAATCAATGTAAAACATTGTATAAAACCGCAAGAAAGAGACATACAGTATTCTTTAGTGGTGTAACGAGAAGAGAAGCATTGAACAATATCGTGGCCACCGGAAAGATCAGCGCCAGAAGTAGCAGAGACAGGCCGATAGAAATCATCAACAAAAGAGATTTAAAAGGCAAGAGAATCGACTTCATTGTATCGGGTGTTATTCCATATGAATATCAGTTAGGGAACCCTTTGAGCCCACCAAGACAGTTAATAAATAAATAGGATTTAGGATTTCGCGTTTCCATCCTGTTTCAAGATATTGCGGTCAACACCAGCATCTTTCAGCTGTATGTTGATTCCTAGGCTAGATTACGCTCATCAGCACGCCACGACTTTTCTGAGCGACCGGCTCCATACTCTCATAAGTCACTGGCGAGACTCGAACCGCTTCCAATTCTCGTGCGCTCACGTCAACCACGAGAATATTCGGGGTTACGTAGAAAAGCTGCTAACTCCTCGGCCAGGGAGGACGGCTAATAAATAAATGCACACCTATTATTTGACGCTGATAGTAGGCGAAAGAATTAGAGAATGTTATGTTGTCTAGTGCGTCCTCTAGTCTCTAAATGTTTCCCCTACTTCTGTGAGCGGCAAACAATATGTGTGCATGTATTTATCATTCTTATTCCACACACCTCGGTCTCTTTCAAGAGGGCAACCTGACGAAAGCGTCTTACAGAGCACGAACTCCGTAGCTTCAGCAGCGACCCCCCGAAGTCTGAGAGAAAATTCCAAAGATGAACCGAATGATATAGTCCGGAATCATACCTCACAACCTTAGGAGCGCGAGGTAGGCTACGTAACCACTGTGCCACTGTGGCATCCATCCATTATGTGCCATGCCGATAAGTGTGGGCGGTCATGTTCTGCCATCTCACTCGATCACTAGAGTCGTGAATCAGCTCCGTGTATCTGTCTCGACCATGCCACGTGGCCAAGCCATCACAGTGTTTACTTCTCGGTCTTTCCCTTGGTCTCTTCCCTTCGATCTTGCCAGTTGTCAATAAGTTCTCCATTTCATTTCTTCTCATAACATGCCCAAAAAAATTTGGATGTCTACGTCTAATTTCTCTAATCAATTTACGATTTTCATTTGTTTCTTGTGGTACTTGGTCGTTGGATTTTTATATCTGCCCATGATATTCTTTGCATTTACCTCAGAAACCACATTTCCAAAGCCATCAGATGTTTTTCAGCTTGACTGCTCATTGTCCAAGTTTCACATCCATACAAAAGTACAGGCTCTATGTATCCCCTCAACACTCTTTTTCTCGCTTCAGTTGACATCAATTTATTGGTCAGTATGTTTTTCATCTTGCTTGCCATGGCGATTCTTGTTCTAATCTCTTCAAGGCATCTCCCATCAGAAGTTATGACTGTTCCGAGGTAATTGTACCTATTCACTTGTTGAAGAATATTCCCATTTACTTGTATATTACATTGTTGCATTTCGTGGCATGGCGTAGTAATAATATCAACAGAATTGATCCACACCACCAGGGACCGCGATCTGGGAAAATAAACGAAGCCCTGCGCCATGTGACAGGACACTTGATGGTGACGATGGAAGCACGGAAAGATTCGATGCGCATGTAACTTAGTGAAAAGACAGCGTATGTCTGTGGGTGCGAACGGTGCTGAACATGTTCTCGCACTATTGGACGTCTGCGAGGACCATCTGTGTACATGGCGGTGTCTTTCATTATGTTGTTATTTTTCATATGTTGTTTCGAACGGTGTGTCATTTCATCTAAACTATACGTGCTTTCGTTACCTACCAGCCAGTATTGCTAAACTTCTTAGTTCGCCAGTTTGAATATCGTTGAAGATGAACCCATTATAACATCGTGAATGAATCGCCTCAGATACGCGTGTTTTGACGATCATGATGGCGTTTCAGCTAACATATGATAATACCAGACGTAAAGTTAGTTCGCAGAGACTTCTAGAACAATGTCTCCTTCCATGTATGCACATTCAGTGACTAAATTATTTGAAGCTGGCTAAACGGTGATCTCGGTGTATGTTATATATTTATACGGATTTACGTTTCAAGGTGTTGCTTCATATCCCACACTAGTATATATTTGTCATAGCAATGCCTTACCAATTCTCCAGTGAGGTCACCAACCAACAAACTGACCGTCGCAAGCCTCCAGGTGGACGAAAGAAACCCTGTTATGATTTTAACGCTTTCAAATGTTCATATGACAATAGTAAAGATAGCACTTTAGATGATTCCATTAGCTTTCCTGGTCAACGAAATCCGACAGACCAATCAGAAGAGACCTCCAATAGTCTATTACAAGGGCAGGCAATGCTATTTCAACAACAAAGCAACGCGAAGGATTATTACCATAACTTTGCGGAACCTTTTCAGGAAAACAAACAAGCACAGCAGAAACGACAATCACCAACATTGCAACTGCAGCGGCCTGGACAACAAGAAAAACAACTATTTTATCAGCAAAAGTTAAACATAGCAAATATCCACCATGGATTAAACTCAAAGGAGTTCTCTCAAGATGGATGCAGTAAGCCAGCGGAGCATGAGAAAGCAACGGAGCATGAGGCCAGCCAGCACGCTGCCTACCAACCATTCACGGAATCCTTCCGTAACATGACGATTCGTGATCTCATTGATCAGTGCCAGGATCACGTGTGTGTCATTAACACATGCAACATGCTTCAGAAGATCGTCACAGACGAGCTGATGAAACAGGTCAAGGTAAGACAGTAGTTACGGGCTTCTGCTATCCCATAATCCCGTCTGTGGGTCGTCAGTTTGTCATTATTATGTATTAGCAGTAGGGATATTCCACAACCCACCATCTTCACCGTTATGGGTAATGGTCATATGCAGTGCCAGATTTAGACCACACGAAGACCAAAGCTATATAATGCTTAGGGGTTCCAGTAAATCATTACAACATAAGATATTCGAAGTTAAAATTAAACACATGAAAGCATCTACCGATCACATATGAGTAATCATGAGATTGCTTTGATGACTATTATAGATTATACTGTACACACACAAGTATATGATAATCGAATCGAATCACATACACACACACACACACACACACACACACACACACATATATATACATATATATATATGATCCCTTTCGACGCCATGAAGCTTATTGGGTAAATGGAGCTCGCCTTTACTGTAGACCAATGGTCACTAGATGGGTGATGGTGGCCAATATCACACCGACTGATCTCCTTTACTTCCCAGGACATTTCCTGCCACCCATTCTAGACTGTGTCAATATGGGAGTCCTGGTTAAGTGGGGGGGGGGGAGAGGGGGGTGCAGAATTCCCACCTTCAGGGAATTCGACCACATGACCATCGGGCGGGGAAAGAAGCGCTCTAGTCAATTCGCTACTGGGACTCACTGGGAGAGATAGAGAGAGAGACACACAGAGAGAGACACAGAGAGAGAAAGAGAGACAGAGAGAGAAAGAGACAGCGTGAAAGAAAGACACAGAGAGAGACAGAGCGTGAAAGAGAGACAGAGAGAGAGACAAAGGGAGAGACAGAGACAGGCACAGAGAGAGGCACACACAAAGACAGAGAGAGAGAGACACACACACACACAGAGACAAGCAAATTAATAAATAGAGAGAGAAAGCGACAGAGAGAAAGAGAGAGAGAGAAAGGGAGAGTGACAGAGAGAGATAGAGAGAGAGAAAAAGAAAGAGAGAGAGATAGAGACAGAAAGAGACATAGAGAAACAGAGAGAGACAGATAGAGAAAGAGACGGGCAGACAGAGAGAGAGCGACAGAGAGAGAAAGAGACAAAGAGAGAAAGAGAGAGACAGAGAGAGAGATAAAGAGAAAGAGAGAGAGAAAGACGAGAAAGAAAGAGAATATAGAGAGAGAGAGAGAGACAGAGAGAGAGACAGAGAGAGATAAAGAGATAGAGAAAGACGAGAAAGAAAGAGACAAAGAGAGACAGATAGAGAAAGAGACAGGCAGACAGAAAGAGAGGGACAGAGAGAGACAGACAGAGATAGACAGAGAGAGAAAGAGACAGACAGAGAGAGACAGAGAGAGACAGAGAGAGAGACAGGGAGTGAGAGAGAGGGAGAGAGGGAGACAGACAGACACAGAGAGAGACAGACAGACCTAAAGATTAAAATTTCGCAAAACCTGTTGGCATCTGCTTGAGGCCTCTGGCCTCTGTGCATCGTGGGGTCAAAATGTATAATTGGTCGAACTTACTGCATAAATGAATTAGATACTGGTTGTATGATGTCCGTTCTTGATGTTTTTAACGCTAGAAATTGAATAGAAATGATTCATGATCAACAACATCACGTGCTATACCGATGAACCTGGGCGGATACAGTTTGCCGTCTGACACGAACACTGTAGTCTCGGGTTAGGTATGGGGTCGTCCAGATATTTATCTCGTTGTCTTTCTTTTGTTCTTTCCCTATAAAGGTTGCCAGTTGTCAACACGTTTTAACGTGTGTTATTACAAATTCTTAGACGAGAGCGAAAAGATCATATGTTTAATCCTCTTACCCTCTCTCTCTCTCTTCTCTCTCTCTCTTCTCTCTCTCTCTCTCTCTCTCTCTCTCTCTCTCTCTCTCTCTCTCTCTCTCTCTCTCTCCTATCGTTCTAATACTCGCTGCATTACTCTTTCTCTACCTTTTCCCCATTTCTGTTTTCCCCTATTTCTCTCTCTCTCTCTCTCTCTCTCTCTCTCTCTCTCTCTCTCTCTCTCTCTCTCTCTCTCTCTCTCTCTGCCGTTCTCTACTTCTCTACCTCTCTCCTATCTTTGCCCCTCTTTCCCTTCTCTCTCCTCTTCATACCGATTTCCTTCTCACTCTATCTCCCTAAATCCCATCTCTCCCTCAATCTATCCCATCTCCCTCTCCCTGCAGTAAACCCTCGTCAAATATGCCACTAGAGCTGCATATAGTGAAGCGTAGGATGTATTACCGTAGCGCTGGCAAATTTACAATATTAATAAACCTATTCTCAATTGAATATACATGGTAAGCGTATATTCTCCTTTAAGCATTGGGATCGTCGCCGACTAATTTCATACTGAATTATAGAGTGTTATTTAATTAAATCAATCAAAAAATCAATTAAAATAAACATATAATCCTTGTATCACCACTTGCGCGCACGCGCACGCCAGAGTAAATAAAGACCAAAAAACTCAACATAAGTGCATGTTAAGTTGATGGCCAGAAAAGAGAATTAATAACGACATTTTGAAATTTCAGATATTGAAATATGGCACTATGTACATTAAAATGGGTAACAATAGAAACACTTAAGTGTGACTAAAATTAGCAGAAATTCAATCAATCAATCATGTGCCATGCCGGAAAGCGTGGGCGGTCATGACTCGCCATTTCACTCGATCACCAGTGTCGTGGATCAGCTCAGTGTTCCTGTCTCGTCCATGCCATGTGGCCAAGCCATCCAGGTAGCAGAAATTTACAAGGGCAATAAAACATGCAATGCAATTGAAAATATAGCCAGCAAAAGAAACACATAATAAAAGTCAACAGAAAATGATAAATTTAACAATTAAAATGATATACTGGATTAAAGGTTATAAAATGTTTCTTTCGAATCTTGTTTTAACGGTTGATCACATCAGTGGCATCTTGCCGTCTTGACAGACAATAGTTTGTTACAATGTGTTACACAAACATGGCATAATAACTACACCCCATGGTGGTAAGGCCGGTGGTGGAGTTATACCCCTCCATTGCACAAAGCCAGGGCTGAATTGTAGAGACCATGTGTTGCCCATGCAGCATGATCCCTCTCTTGGTCTCCCTAGTTTACTCCAGAGGAAAGGTAACAGCAATATATCTTAAACACATGCATTCCTTGTATGTCATATCTTTCATGCGTTACATTCTGTCCAATCTCAACTGATATTATCATCTGGCCTAGTTGGACGACATCGTGTACCAGAAGCTAACTGCCAGATCTCAGCGCCTGCAACAACAGATAGTGTTTCTGGAGAAGGTGCAGGCGCCTGGCTGGGTGAAAGCAGTTCTAGATGATTTGATTACCCTAGCCACGAATCGAGCCCAGATTCACAAAGCTCACGCTGAAAATCTGTTGAAGGAATGCGAGACAATTCAGGTGAGTGTTTACTTCATATACCAACAAAAAAAATTAAAGTACAACTTTGTAGAACATGCGTCTTTCCTGTGGCTGGATATGGATGTGAGTCACGGACCATTTCGCAATGTCTTCTTCCTCTGTCCTTTAACTCCCATGTATGCATAGGATCTGAACCAACTCAAACCAAACCGCCCTATCTGTTATTATCTCTTGCAGCTTCCCCCCCCCCCCACATCCCCCACGCCAATATTATTTATCTCTGTAATTCTCTTCTTCGTGTGTTGTAGGTACCCTGCTATTTTATTCGCTTTATGGTTCCCAAACAAGAGAGTGTCATATTGCCCTCAGGTTTCTTCAGTGTGTGTCCCTATCCATCGCCAGCATCTTTTTCTCACATCTTGATTCGCTGGAATTTATTTATTTTGCAATTACTACAGAAGGCAATTGTAGTTTTTGAGCTAACATGCTACATAACAATTATTAGAAAATCTTGAACGTGAACTAACCAGAATAAAAAATATTGAATTTCTATAAGATCTGAATATCGAAGACAACTGGCCCATAAACAATACCATGTCTGGGAAACTGAATTATATATTATATTAAACTTCACAGTGGTTTGGGGAGAACAGTGATTTGGGGGGGGGGGCAGCATTGTTCCCGGAAGGAGATGCAGGGGTTGGGTTACAGGATATTGCAAAAGCCTTGAGCATGAGGGTCAGTGAGGTGAGAGAAATGGCAGGAGATCGAGAGGCTTTTCGACGACCGTGATGAGAGCGACGTTCTGCAAAGGCATGCAACATGATGATGATAATTTACTTCCTGTGTATGTGGCTCTTT
Source organism: Cepaea nemoralis (assembly GCA_014155875.1). Taxonomy (NCBI): domain Eukaryota; kingdom Metazoa; phylum Mollusca; class Gastropoda; order Stylommatophora; family Helicidae; genus Cepaea; species Cepaea nemoralis. The sequence continues at coordinate 380,301 of JACEFZ010027667.1, forward strand.
TACTGTTTGACTACTCAGTAGACGGGAGTATTTGGTGAACGGTCAAATTATATATATATATATATATATTAGGTGGCAGGATAGGATTAACCCTTATCAAAGAAGAAGTAAGGTGCCCTTTCCCTGCGCTAGCCTACAGGACACCCTTGGGCAAAGTTGAGTACCCGTTTAACCCCCAGATCGGTACTACGTGACCATGGATGCAAGTGGTGGATGAAGTTGAAGAAATTTATTGGTTATGGTCGCCAGTTTTACGTCGGTAGGCAGAGGATCTCTTTATAGAGACAATAACTACAGCCATCGACTAGTATGGTCACTGCCAAGAAAGAAAGCAATGGCAAACTACCTTCTTTACAGATGCGTAGAAGATCATGTTTCGTCAGCTCATAGAAAATCAGACAAATGGCTTAATAAGTGTTCCATGGGATCAATGACAGATATATCATAGGACCTTAGTCGGGTTTTTATTTAGTTCAAGATGTTATTTGCACATTTTCTTTTCAAATTGTACGTTATTGTGGTGGTAGTATTTTTTTTTAAAAAGCCAGTCTCCGTGGCTAACGGCTTGCGAATCGCGGTTCGTAAGCCGCTTACCAGGCGTTCGAAACGCAGCTGTGGCCGATTTGGCAGCAGACCGTGTCGCGTTGTGGTATAACGCGTTGTATTATAACGGTATGGGAGCCGGTCGTTCAGAAATCAATGGCAAACTACTGAACGTAAAACTGCCAAGACATCAACAACAGTATAAAAAAATATACCCAGAGCATTCCAAGGCAAACAATTTACTACACTGTACGTTACCAGCCGTAAAACCTGACATTCCAGTAAGAAGTTTTGAAATTACCGGTCTCAAATGCTGCCATTTCGCTCTTTAAAAAATACAGCAGAATTAGAAAGGGCATAAGGGAGGGAGGGGGGATCCAGTTGAGCTCATATAATAACCTATAACTTTAAAGTAATAAGCACAGATGTCACTAATGGTTCGTTAAACGTAATCCTCCTCAGGGACAAAATTAGATTAGAGTGAAAACAGAAATGTTGAAGTAATCCGCTAGAAAAGTGAATTATTAACAATAGTATTGAATTGTGAAAGTGTGGACAGCAAATGGTTAATACAGGAAACATGAAAGCGCGACACAAAATTGGCAGACGAAATCAACGATAAAGGACAATGAAACAAGGAAGCATTAAAATGTAAAATGGAACAAGCCAGGGGAAAACATAACAATAAAATTCAGCAAGAGTAGTATATATAACAATAAACATCCAAGAAAGTAATAAATATAACAACAAACATACAACAAAACTGCAATTAAAACGTCGCAAGGAGGGCTATCAAAGAGCCATGAATTTATTTCTTATTGTGCATTCGGCGTAACCCTGCTCTTATGGGGTGAATTTAAGTGTAGATAATTTTGTCTTGGATTCGTACCTAATTAAAAGCTGTGCATTTATGCCGCTAGGGCTGCAGTTTTCATCACCACTACTACCACAGCGACAACAGCGATTACTACTACTGTTAATATAACCACCACTGCTACTTCCACTAGCACACTAACATTGCTTCTACTACTAATAGTTTTACTGCTACATTTACTATTATAACTACTACTACCACCACTGTTGCTACTACTGCTTTTATTACTATTACTGCTGCTGCTTAATCAGTTATTACTGCTACAAATACAACTGCTGCTGCTGCTGCTGCTACTACTACTGATACTAATACTACTACTACTCAATCAATCAGGTGCCGCCTCCACAATGAAGGTTGGCTGCAATGGATCTCCAACACTGTCTGTCTCTCGTTCTGACTGTACATTCTGTCAGATTGATGTTCATCCATCTCATGATCTTATCTTCCCACTTGTATCGTTGTCTTCCTACCTTGCTCTCCAGAATGGTATTTATAAAAGTACTGTGTCTTTTAAGGTGGCCAAAATATTTCACTTGCCTCTTTTTTAATTCTTTTTGATCAACTCTATTTTCATTCCCAGTTTTTCTAGAACCTCTTTATTTTTATTGATTTTGTTTTCTTGAAATACGACATATTTTTCTGTATATCCACATTTCCAGGGCCTCTATTCGACTTTCTAGTTGCTTGTTCAATGCCCAGGCTTCCGTGACAAACAACAGTGTTGAATATGCATAAAATTTGGCAATTATCATTTTAATGCGTTGTTAAAATCTCTTGATGCTAATACTGATTTCATGCTGCTAAAAGCATTTTTGGCCATTCCTATTCTCTCTTTTATTTCTATTTCACTTCTGCCGTCATCTGTTATTACATGTCTAAGATAGGAGAAATTTGTTACTTGTACTAGTATCTCCCCGTTTACTGTGATGTTCATTGGTGACCTTTCCTTTCCTCTACTAATTTAAAATTATCATAGTTTTCGGTTTTTGGATCTTATTATATAAAACACATTCTGCCCTATGCCTGTTTACTTGTCCCACTTGGTTTAGCAACTCTTGCTCGCTTTCTGCTAGTAATACGGTATTGTCAGCATACCTCAGATTGTTTATGATTCTTCCATTGATGTTAAGTCCAGTCAGTTCGCCTTGTTTAAAAATTCTTTCTGTTTATAGGTTGAAGAGGCTTGGGGACAACACACATCTCTGCCGTACTTCTCTTTTTACATATATGAGTGTTGAATAATTATTTCCACATCTAATAGACGACACTTGTTCCCAGTTCAAGTTACTAATAATTCTACTACTACCACCGCTACCGCTACTACTACTACTACTACTACTACTACTACTACTACTACTACTACCACTACTACTACTACTACTACTACTACTACTACTACTGCTGCTGCTGCTGCTGCTACTGCTGCTGCTTCCGCTACTATGTTTACTCACTTAAACACTTACGTCTCGTAAACACTTCGTAGTTGGGAGTCTCCGTGACGAAGTGGTCAAGCCGTCTTACTCAGTCTCCGAAGGTTGTGGGTTCGATTCTTGACCTCGTCCTTTGGTGCACGAGTGCATTTTTCGGAGACTCCTGAGGGTCGTCGGTGGAGTTACGGAGTTCGTGCTTTGTGTATCGCTTTCGGCAGTTCGCTGCGGAAAGATACTGGCCATATGGGATTTTTTTTAAAAACCAGTGCAATGAAGTTGACTTTTAAGCGACTTTTAAAAACAAAACAAAAAACACTTCATAGAAGTTCAAAAGACACCCACATTTTCCCGAAGTAGTTTCCTCTTGTAGGTCTGTGGTGTGATGGCGCTATCACATTGTGTAGACCTTGGTGACCAGTCTCTCCCTCACATACGCAGGCGACGAACCCGCTTCTAGCGTGCTCATGACACTGCCAGCACAGTTAACTATCAACAGATATAAAACAACATGCTATGCGTTTGTTTATCAGCCACACCTGTATAATCCGGTTATAATGACATGCTAAACAGTTTTAACTGTATTCATATAACTGCTAGTCCAGCCCAAACTACTGAAAGTAAAATTGCCAAGAGATCACAACAGCAAATAAATGCTTGTGTTGACTGCGACGTCTTGTGAAAGATATGCAACTAACTTTTTTAACGAGTCCAGCCAGTGTCATGAACACACATAGTAACATGATAATCTGCATAAGTGGAGTTCAGAAACATATTCTGGTCCACTGAAACAACACACAACTTTAAGCCGCATGGAACTATAGAATACATTCACAATGAGGACTCACCTCATTGTATAATCATAAACATGCGATTGTAAGAAGAAGAAGAAGAAGAAGAAGAAGAAGAAGAAGAAGAAGAAGAAGAAGAAGAAGAAGAAGAAGAAGAAGAAGACGATGAGGAAGAGGGGGGAGGAGGAGGAGGAGAACGACGACAAAGAAGAAGAAGAAGAAGAAGAAGAAGAAGAAGAAGAAGAAGAAGAAGAAGAAGAAGAAGAAGAAGAAGAAGAAGAAGAAGAAGAAGGCGGTGGAGATGAGACAAAAAAGAAGGAGTGGAGGAGGATACGAAGAAGAAAAACAAGGAGACGGAGGAGAAGGAAGAGTAGGAGGAGGCGAAGAAGAAGAGGAAGGAGGGTGAAGACTTTGGAATGTTTGTCGTAAACGTCTCAACATATTTTGCTTCCTGAGAACAACTTTTAACTATAAAATCATAGACCAATGCGTGGTGCGTTGCTTCGCATAAAATGAGTCAGTTGTATTAATAACCTTCAGCTATAACTTTTCGTCCTCAGTGCTCAATAGACGAGAGCCAAGATATAGCGAAAACACTACCAGCAGCCGCAGGCCGAAGTCAGGAAACGAAAGATGACGAGGACACACGCGTCGAAACGTCTTTAAATTCCTTACAAACGTCAAAGGCCTCCGACGACACCGAGGATAAGGCTGGATGCAAGAGCTTTCTCCAGACCAACGAAACGTTCGAAGGAATTCGCAAACCTTGGATGAAGTTTCTCAGTTTGCTGGAGTACCAGCAAGAACAGTATGTTGAAGATCTTTCTTTGACTCTTCTCAGATTCCTGCTTCTTTCGGATATATGTGTATGATGTGTGAATTCTGGTACAGATTGTGACTGTCCTTTCTTCGCATGTGCGTGCATGCACATAGTAGTTACGAGCCGTGGTGAGCTTGATTGTCTGTCTGTCTGTGTGCATGCGCGCTGCGTGCGTGCGTGGGGCGGGGGAGGGGGGAGGGGTAGATGGATAGATGTAGTTTCTTTACGTACGTACTCACGCACGTACGTGTGAGCTTGTGTGTGTGTCCAGACAATCTATGTAATTGCAGCCTCGAAGAAATCAGAATCCATAGAATGTGGTTAATGTCGAAAAATTTAGCATAATGAGCCACATGGCACAGATTTTGCTAGGAATCATCATGCAATTGGTTAGAAAAAAAAAATAAGAGAGAGAGAGAGAGAGAGAGAGAGAGAGAGAGAGAGAGAGAGTGAGAGAGAGAGAGAGAGAGAGAGAGAGAGAGAGCAATATAGTATGTATAAGGCATGGTTACAACAAACGCCGTGTATTTGAAGAGAAAATTGACAGAGCGTTCGATAGAAGTAAACAAAGTCTTACAGTTGTGCTTCATTGACTACACAAAGGCTTTTGATAGTGTAGGACTTGTCGATATGGTAAAGATGCTTGCAGATCTCCAACCTGACGGGAGAGATCTTAGACTCGCAAGGAACATATATTGGAAATAATATTACGCCATACAAATTGCTAATCAAGTAGTTCAATACAAGCCAGTGTGGGACAGGAATATGTAATGTCTCCAGACTATTTTTGCCTAAGTGGTGAAGCTATTATGAGACATGTAAAATTTATGAAAAGAATCCCCATCGGAGGACGTAACACCAAATGGATAAGACATGCCTATGATTCAGTATTGACTTCAGACAACAGATGAACAAGATCTACAGCCTTTAATTCATGATGTTATTGTACACAGTGAACAGCTAAGACTACATTTTACATTTTAAGAAAACACAATTATATTAATCTCGAAGAAAACATATATATCACAATGAACATACAAGTAAATGGGGCAATTCTTAAACAGGTGAATCGATACAACTATTGGGTATTTGGACACTTAAACGGGTGAATCGACACAACTATTGGGTATGAGGGAACTTAAACAAGTGAATCGACACAACTATAGGATATATGTTTTAAAAAAAAGTTAGTTGCATATTCTTCACATGACGTCGCAGTCAACACCAACATGTATTGCTATTGTGATCTCTTGGCACATTTACGTTCAGTAGTTTGCCATTGCTTTCTGAACGATCGGCACCCATACCATTTCGTAAAAAAAAAACAACGCAAGAAGGTTAGTTTGCTGTCAAATCGTCTGCAGCTGTGTTTCCAACGCGGGTTGCGGGATTACGAATGCGCCCGTAACCCTCTTCGCCATGGAGCGGTGGTTGAGTATATGGGAAGTAGAAAAAGAATGTAAAGAATCTGTTTACACGTCTTTAGGCGGATTATGTGTATGGTGCTAGCCCCATGTTGTATAGACCAATCGGTGAACTATGTGATGAATATCACGCACCCACCTTTACCTCCCTGGATATTTCCTGGTACCCACGTGTAGCTGGGTCCATCTGCTAACCCTTGTACACTTGATGAGGTCTCACTTTGGTGGGTGTCGTATTATATATGTGTCGTCCCTGGGGTGAGGGGAATCAACACCAACATTCTTTTAACCCCATATCATTATCTTGAGGATCTTCTTGATTTCTGTCCACAACACCTCCGTCAGTCTCTGGATCACTCTCTCTCTCTCTCTCTCTCTCTCTCTCTCTCTCTCTCTCTCTCTCTCTCTCTCTCTCTCTCTCTCTCTCTCTCTCTCTCTCTCTCTCTCTCTCTCTCTCTTACTACTGAACCAAGCCCCCTCTCATTCTTTTCCCAAAACACACTACACAACACTGGCTCTAACAAAAACAACAAATTAGTTTAATAGAGAAAAGTGTCATGTATGTGCAAAGTGTATGTGTAGAATGTCTGTCGTATAATCTAGTGTGTATGTAGAATCAGACCGAATAGCTCAGGAGCAAAGTCTGTTTCATCACTGTACTGGCCACACAACAGCACCATATATGATGGACAGAAGACCTCACCCAAATGATGTGTCTCTCAGGCCAAGTGTCGACTTCCTCCGATAGCTCTTGGACAATCCGGATGCTTGGTCATCAATAGTGGAAACAGTCCAATATTGATCATCAATCTAACACACACAGTGTAACCACTGTGATCAGAGAATCCTAAAAATAATGTTCCTGTCACTTTGGAAAACTAAATGTTAGTATTTAATTGTTCATAGGAATTCCCCAATTGTAACACACACTGTTAATTGGTAATGATAGGAATTCACCAATTGTAACTCAAAATGTTAATTTTCGAGGTATTATATCTACTAGTGTTCCTGGTACAGGTGTTATTGTCAGTGTCTTGATTTTACTGTGATGTAAACTATCACTCAGGAAACACACTTATATAATCATCGTTTCCTGCTCAGCAGAGGCCAGGTTCTTGCAGACCCTCTGGGTTATGGGCCCAGTGCAAAAGCCTCTCAGTAAACTCTGCCTTCAATGCTCGAGCCATGACTTTCTTCTAGTTGGTGGTGAAATCTAGTGGAACCTGTTAAAGAGAGAACACACCTGGTGAGAGCAACCCGATTCCAACCTTTATTAGGTGAGTGTAGGCCACCGGCCGCACTCAGAAATATAACAGAGAACCAAACTCTGTCATAAGGCCGAGGAGCTCATCACATCGGTCTGAGTCATGGTAAGACAAGGAAAGACTAAAGGAAAAGGGCAGAAACCCAGCAGATGCCCTACTGGAAGATCCTACCATTTGACATTTCCTTCATCCCCCCCCCCCCCCAACCATCCTCAATCTCCCTAAATATCATCCCACTACATTGCCCCTAACTCACTGAGTTGATTGATATCTCACACCAACTAGTTTAAGCTACGCGATAGGCTACTGTTGCCGACGCTCTTATAATACGTTCTATCAACGCACATTACTACACTCGATTCCTAAGAATAATCTAAGTTAGATCTATTTGAGTAAATACCATATATTTATTCCTGCTTGAGATGGAGACTATGAAATCACACACTGGATAGATGTCCGCCGATATAAATCAACAATAGACACTATAGTCTCTCTCTAGAAACAAACTAGGAATATTGCACACGTCCGTAGCGCTTCACAACTTTTGGTCGACTAACTCCAAAGTTGTTTATCCAGACTGTTTCAATACAGTGTGTGAATGACGTCACAAACTGTCTAGACAATAGACGTCTAGAAGCTATTTTTCTCTCTCCGTTTCCGACTTAATGTCAACAACTGGCGGTCTGTACCTTTCATCCGGGAAAGTGTCTCCTGTCTGTGATCTAGAGAATAATTTCCCCACAACAAAAGATCGTGCCGACTTTTACCCAGACAATCTGTCTACCACATTAAAAGGATGGCCGCTGCCTGCAGACGTATGGCGCGACAGTCCTTCCTCGATCAACAACACATCAAAGAATGACGGCTGCTTGCAGACGCATGGCGCGACATATTTTCATCGATCGACAACTTCAATATTTTACGTGACAGTGGGGACTCACACACATGACCAGTGGGCGGCAGGCAAACATTGGCCACTGCGCTGTCACAGCTGAGTACGAAATAGAAGGAGACCTGAAACACATGAAGTGGAAAATTACAGACGTAGGTAAATAATATGTGAAGGACATGGGAGGAGTTTCCAGACATGGCAACTGCGGGGAGGGTTCACCGTGAGTTGGGTGGTCTCAATTAGAAGATAACATTTAGATGAAAAAGAAGAAGATAAGGAAGTGTGCGTTATGCCAGGGCAGTGATTACAACAGATCGTTTTATTTATTTATTTATTTTTTAACAGTTTAAACAGAATTGTCAACAACACATTTAATTGTGTATCTAGAATATGTCGTATTTCGAGGAACCAAAAACAATAAAGTAGAGAGGTTTTAGAAAAACTGGGAATGAAAAGAGAGTTGATGAAAGACATAGAACGAGGCATGTGAAATATTTCGGCCACGTTAAAAGACATGATACTATTATAAAAACCATACTGGAGGGCAAGGTTGAGGGCAAGCGAGCAAAAGGTAGACAACGATACAAGTGGGAAGATAACATCAAGAGATGAACGAACATCAGCCTGGCAGAATGTGCAGTCATGGCGAGAGACAGACAGTGTTGGAGATCCATTGCAGCCAACCTTCATTGTAGAGACGACACTTGGTTGATTGATTGATTGATTGATTGATTGATTGATTGATTGATTGATTGTGTCTATAACTTTTATTTGCGAAACCGCCCAGCCATATTTGATACTAATTTGATGTCGGTGCTAGCTAGAAAGCAATCATTGCTATCTATCAGCAATGATGATGATGCCAGTGATAAATTTAGCAGTGATGTTGGTGGGGGAATGCTGGGCATGCGCTTGTTGACTGCCGGTGTTCTTACACAACTTCACAGGTATGATGCCACCCTGACGCAAATCGAACAGGTGGAAAACGAAATAGAAAAGCTGCTGAGTACTGAAGAGGCTGAGAATTCGCTGTGGAGGACACAGATAAAGAAGAAGGTGAGCTGTTCGAAAACTCAGCAGACGAAATGTTTCAAAGACTGACCAGAGTAGAAACGTGACAGATTTGACCATAGATGAACGTTGATATTTTCTATGGAAGATTTGTGGCAAAGTTTTCAATTACTGCGTGGATAGTTTTCCGACAAAATACGTTTTGCAAATTTGTCGCAGAAGCTACCTAATTATCCTGATACATTTCCTACGTTAATCACGCGAGTAATGGGCTATATAAGATACTTTACGACACTTCTTTCTCTAATGGGATTCGTAGATCCTCGTGGGTCCCTGAAACCCATTACAGAAACATTTCAGTTTTACAGATGATTTACATGATGTGTATGGGGGTCACCGTGGCCTAGTGGTCGACTATCTGGCGCACCGAAGGTCGTAGGGTTGTTTTCAGACTGCATCATTAAGACCATGAATGCAGCTTTTTTTTTTCTTCTTCTTAGAACCGGGAGAGTGTAGGAAGAGAGGTGGTCATGGCTTCAGCGATAGAGCTATTGCTTTGAGTATTGTTCTCGACAGGTGGTTTGTCGTTTGTTCGTGGCGTGACCGAGATGGATGGCGTAAAACAAGGTGCAGTGAAGTCTTGCCTTTAACCTTTGTTTTTGACCTAATGTGTAAACAGTCCTAGCACAGACATTTAAACGAAAACTTACGGCAAGCATAAATAAATATGTGTATGTTTTTTTTTAAAGAAAATAATTTTAATGGATTTTTTTAATGAATTAGTGGTCACGTAAGTTGTATCGATAGATTTAATACTCAGTGGTAGATTTATTGTATAGTAGATATATTAACTGTATATTGGATAGATATATTGTATAGAGGCTAGATTTATAGTATAATGATATATTTATTGTATAGTGGCTAGATTTATTGTATTGTGGAGATTTGCTCTATAGTTGATAGATTTACTGCAGAGTGGATACATTTACTGTATATTTGATAGATTTACTGCGGCGTAGTGGATATATTTACTGTATAATTGGTACATTTACAGTATGGTGGATATATTTACTGTTTAGTTGATATATTTACTGCATAGTGGACATATTTACTGTTTAGTTGATATATTTACTGTATAGTGAATATATTTACTGTATAGTGAATATATTTACTGTATAGTGGAAAAATTTATTGTATAGTGAATATATTGTATAGTGAAAATTAAAGTTGATGGCCAAAAGAAAAAAGAGTAAACACGATAAGCATGTATATAATGAGATAAATAAAGAAAGAAGAAATAATTTGTGAAGGCAAACGAAAGTTGGTTAAATGAACAGTGCAAGAAAATTGAATTAAATTCTATTAAAGATACAAAAAATATACACAAACAAATCAGTGAGATTACAGGAAGAAAAATAAGAATAAATACAGGTTGTTTAAAATCAAAAACAGGAAATATATTATTGGAGGAAGCTACTATAATGAAGAGGTGGAATGAGTATATAAGAGACATGATTGAGAAAGGGCAGAATTAACAGGAGAAAGTAACTTAGAAGGTCTACCTATTCTAAAAGAAGAAGTTGATGATGCTATCAAGCATATGAAGAAAGGAAAATCAGCTGCGCCTGATGGAATCACAATAGCAGAATTAGAAGTAATGGGAGAATTTGGAGTAGATATATTAACCAAAATGTTGAATGATATTTATGATAGTGGATATATACCAAGCGATATGTTGACATATGTATTTATAGCTATACCAAAAATACCAGGAGCAATTGAATGCGCAGATTTTCGTACAATTAAACTCATAAATCATGTCACTAAGCTTCTACTCAGAATTATAATGAGAAGAACAAGGAAGAAAATAAAAATGGAAATTGGTGAAGAACGGTATGGATTTGTGGAAGGAAAAGGTACAAACAGTGTAATATTCACATTACGAACACTATTAGAAAGATCAGTAGAGACAAAGAAAGACATATATTTGTGCTTCATAGATTATACTAAGGCCATTTGATAAAGTAAAACATGATGAACTGATTAAAATGTTGGAAGATATTAACATTGATGGGAAAGATCTCAGAATAATTTAAAAATATTTACTGGAACAACAGCTAGCAATTAAAATGGGAAATAAAGAAGGAAATTATGAACACATAAAGTTGGAAGTAAGACAGGGATGTGTTTTGTCACCTGATCTCTTCTCCCTCTATAGCGAAGTAATAATGAGAGAGATCAAAGAAAAGCCAGGAATAATATTTGAGGTTATAATATAAATAATAGACGCTATGCAGATGACACAGTATTGATAGCGGATAATGCAACAGATCTACAACAATTGTTGGACATTGTAGTAACAGAGAGTGCAAAGAAAGGACTCTCCTTGAATATCAAGAAAACAGTAACAATGGTGATATCAAAGAAACAGGTGACACCCAAATGTGAAATAGAGATAGAAGGGAAAATTCTTCACCAAGTGGATAGTTTTAAATATCTAGGGACATTTATAACATCAGATGGAAGATGCACAACAGAGATCAAGAGCAGAATAGGGCAAGCAAAGGCTGCATTTCAGAAAATGAAGAATATCTTATGCAATAAGTCGCTATCATTGAATGTAAGAAAGAGAGTGCTGAAGAGCTATATAGAACCTGTTTTGCTGTATGGCTGTGAATCTTGGAATATAAATGAACAAATTAGGAAGAGATTGGAAGCAACAGAGATGTGGTTCCTTAGACGAATGTTGCGAATTCCTTGGACTGCCAAAGTAACTAACGACGAATGCCTTAAAGAGGCTAACGAAACTAGAACATTATATACAACAATAAGAAAGAGACAAACAGCTTTTTTGGTCATGTGATGAGAAGAGAGGCGCTGGAGAACATCGTGACAACTGGAAAGATCGAGGGGAAGAGAGGCAGAGGCAGACCACGAGAAATGATGCTGGATGGATTGCGACGGTGGCATGGAGGATTATCAACGGCAGAGTTGATCCAGAAAACCAAAGACCGAGATCTGTGGAGAGTCATGAACGCCTACGCCAGTCGGCACAGGCACTTGATGATGATAGTGATTATATTTACTAGAAAATTGACATATTTATGAGAAATCTTTGAGAAGTGCAAAGAGTACAATGTAGACATTTATAGTTACTTCATAGACGACAGCAAGGTCTTCTAATGTTTTCAACTTCAGAAATTGTAGAACGTTATGAGTGATAAGGGAGTCTCCAGCACATGCGATCTACTTAATTTAATCACTATATCATGATCAACAAACAGCTGTCAGAGTAGCTAGGAAAACATCAACATGATTTCAGGTGCACAAGAGAGTAAGACAGACCTGCATTTTCTCTTCATATCTCTTTTATATATATATATATATATATATATATATATATATATATATATATATATATATATATATATATATATATATATATCACGATGTTCTTTATAATAACTGAGTGAGATGGTCGTTGTCTAGGTTACACTGCTCCTTGTATGTCACTATGGAGTGTAAGTTGAGCTAGCCACCTGTCTCATACTACAACTCACCCCCGCAGTACACATCCACCAGTCATTAAACAAGATTGAGTTGGCGCACATAATCCTTTAATGCAGAAAGAACACGAACAAACGGAACATCATTCTATATCCAGAAAACAATATACTCCACCGAAATATATATATATATATATATATATATATATATATATATATATATATATATATATATATATATATATATATATATATATATATATCCTCCTCACAACTTAACCAGCACACATTACTGCCTTCTCAAGGCCTTATTAATCTCCCATTTACAAGACAATTATCCAGCTACTATCCACGGCTGGATCTCACACAATACAACCCACACACTGGGTCTAGCCTCCACTAACTATCCAACCCACTTTGGGTTCAGGCCTCCATTAACTATCCAACCCCCACAGGGTTTTAGGCCTGCATTCAAAACTCGGAGAACAACACAACACAGGACGGAGCTCTCTTTCTCACTCCGCTCCTATCCTTCGACTACCGACCAGCTTGGAGTCCAAACATCCACTGTCTTTCCCCTGACTTCACACAACAATACACTGTCTCTCGCCCAAACCACCCTGGGGGTCTCCATCTACCCTCACCATTATTTCTCATTGCTGGTTGTTTTTCTCATAGCCCCGCTACAGGTCACTCACCTCAATGTCAATGACCCAGGCATATAGTTATATATATATATATATATATATATATATATATATATATATATATATATATATATATATATATATATATATATATATATATATAAGAAACGTCAAAAATAACGAGACCAGAAACAATACTGATCCATTCGTTATTGTTGGAAATCCAGTTCTAGAACGTAGTTCTCTCAAATAGTGCTAAAGGATTAGACAGGCTGATCTTGTCTGTCAAGCGACACGGTGAGAATCAAAATATTGTTCTCAACTTTCTTTTTCTAGACACAGACAGGCCATAGCAATGCAGAGATTCAAGCTTAACACTCAGGGCTACATAATGTAGTGGTCCTAATACTTCACACAGCCATATCAGATTCCTGCAAAGGGATATTAAAGAAATACTTTCCTAACAGACCGTGGAAAAACATACATATCGCAATACACAGATATACAGGCAGGCGGATAGACAGACAGGTAGACAGACACACATAAATACACACCCGCGCACCAACACACAAACATAAACACACACCATGATATCTTGCAGGATTTAGAAACAAAGAAAGAGCTACTAGAAGCCCGCAAAGAACACCTGGCAACAGATGTGAGCAACGCCAAGAAGGACATCGCTGATTTCGAACTGAACAACAGAGACAACATCCTGGATGTTCTCAATGCGCTTCGTCAACACAGAAACAGGTACTCTGTCGTTGCCACCAATTGCCATCTTCATCGGGGTAGCCGCGGTAACGCGGTGGCTTGCACGCCAACCTACCGGCGTGGTGGTTATATGTTCGAACTGCTTTCGATGCCGGTATTGTTTGTCATCGACTTGGGTCCCCCAGGTAAAATAAACCTAAAAATGGGTACCAGGAATTTCACGGGAAGTAAAACCGACAATACATCGAGTGTCGATTATTCTATAAATATTTGAAGCTAGCATCATATAGCCAGTACGCATCTTTATTAATTTAATTGTGCTTCTCCAAAAACTGCTATCTCCGATAGCATGGATCAGTTCGTATGTTGACTGCTTTCCGTGCCATGACAAGAATTTTCTCTCGCTGCCTTCCTCTGTCTCTCTTTACACAAATCTTCCCGGTTGTAACAACCTGTTCCAGTTTTTGCTGTCTTCAGATAATGTGGCCAAATAATGATGACCTCTAGTTTCTAATGTTTGCGATAAGTTGTCTTTGCGACTTAACCTCCGTCAAATTATCCAGATTACTTCTTTTAGCTGTTCAAGGCATTTCCAGCATTTTTTCTTTAAAACAACATCTCGAAGATTTCTTGGCATTGTTTCGCTTGGTTACTATAGTGCATTCACATGTGTTTGCCTCCATATAAAAATCCATATCTCAGTAACCAACTGAGGGAAAACTATGAGATTTAGCATATAAGCTTATCATCATGTCCACCCAACAAAAAAATTTTGTTCTGGAGATTGTACAGCAGATTTCAATGTTTGTTTATATGCGGTATATAATTTACGGGTCAGAGATTAAGTTCATAATTTTAAATGTATTACACCGTAGCCAGACAATCAGCGTTCAATGTTGAATATTCTACGTGTTTCACGGGATTGGCCTTATGCCAAGAACCCCGAACTGTTTAAACTGGGATTGTTCAGAGGTGTCAAAATGTGGGTTATTTCATGAAACCTGATTATTATTATTTTTTTTAAATCTTACCACTTATCGCTAACATTGAAATGTGTGAATATTTTTCAATGGGATTGAATGCGAAATTGTGTATACACTTCAAAGCATCGCTATGAAGTTGTACACATATTTTTGTATAGAAGCTGATCGCAGGAAACTGTTTTATACTATTACAAATTCCGAAAAAAGAACAGTGCATGCATTGGGTTTGAGTAAACGGTCATTTCGTCGATGGGTGCAAGAATCTGGAATTAAACCACCACGCAATAACCAAACGGTAGGTAGAAAGGTTATTGTAGACAGCTTTGACAAAGATGTCATAAGGCGAGCTATTATAAAAATGCTTTAAAAAGTCTCTTAAAAGTCGACAGGGTCGACTTCATTGCACCGGGTTCTATCCCATATGGCTCGGTCTCTTTCCGCAGCGCGGAAAGCATCGCACAAAGCACGAACTCCGCAGCTCTAGCGACGACCCACAGAAGTCTCCGAAAAATTTAACTCGTGAACCGAAGGATGCGGCCTGGAATCGAACCCACAACCTTTGGAGCCCGAGTCAAAAGGCTTGACCACTTCGCCACGGAGACTCCTAAAATTATAAAAATTTTGGATTTTATATCCAGGATTATCCAGCATTATAAAAATGCTGGATGCCAAAGAAACAGTGACTGTAAGAAAACTAAGGGTTTGGTTGAGAAAGAACAATAACATAGAGCTATACAAAACGACTTTGTGGAAAATTATGAGGACATTATCTTCACTTTTAGAAAGTACAAGTTAGTTAGTTTTTCCTCTTGAGCCTAAGGCGGCGCATAGGGCAGAAGTCCTGTCTCTCCATGCTTGGCGGTTCGCTGCTACCTGTTGTAGATCTTGGATATTTACTTGGCCATTGAACGAGCCTTCACTAATGATGGTTCTACACAGGGTCTCTCTCTAGAAAGTACAAGGGAGGTAGAAATATTCTTTGCGAGCAACCGCATTTAGGAGCCATGAGTAGCAGATACCTACATGAAATAGGAGAAATGCGCAAAGAAAATTAAGGCATAGTGTATTTGGATGAAATGTGGATCAATGCGCACCACATAAGTGATAAGGAATGGCAATCAGTGGATGGACAGATAAAGCGATATGTGCCCAGTAGTATAGGACAGCTTTTGGTCATGGCCCATGCTGGTAATACGCATAATGGCTTACAACAGAATGCTGGGCTCGTGTTCGTATCAAAGCATACAGACAATAGGGATTATCATAATAAGATGAATGGTAATGTATTTAGAGATTGGCTCGAGAATACTGTGCTTCCATCCCTAGATAGACCGTCGTGTCCAATTATGGACAATGCATGATATCAATGTTGTTGCCCAAGAAGACAAAATACTTACAGCATCGAGCACAAACGGAGCAATAAAGATATGGCTCCGAATGGAAAACACCATTTCCAGAAACGTATTTCTAGCTAGGATTGTTGTCCCTTGTAAAACAGACGCCAAAAAGCAAGAAATATCAAATCGACAAGTTGATAGAAGAGCATCGTCATGGGTGCTTGAGAATTCCGCCGTATCATTCTCACTTAAATCCTATAGAACTTGTCTGGGCTAAAATTACAGGACAGATGGCAGCTGACAATACTATATTCAAATTGTCTGACGTCAAGATACTAATCCAGTACGCACTATTAAATATTGATAAAAGTTACTGGAAAATGTGAGGGCCATGTGTTGAAAGAGGAAGAGGACTATTGTAGAAAGGATGGATTTAATTTTATGCAACCGAGAGCAGTCATCAACCTACTGGAATCGTCCGACATAGATTAAGGTCTGAGCAGATCGCAGACCTTAATCCACGTGCACGCTTACTAGGATATTTTGCTCCAACTATTCAGAAGAATTGCAGGCCCTAAACATTACAGCATCAGCACAATGTCAATGGCAACAGTTTGTATTCCACAGTGATGAATTGTCAATTCCGCAAGCCCTCAGCGGTGACAAACAACTGGTATTGAAAAGGAAAAAAAACACTAAACGCATTGAATACCAACAGAATTGTAATATTGCGATGGAAACTGACATATTGTGGCTTAACAAGAAACGTGAGAGCAAACACGTTGTCAAAATAGGGGACAACACACGTGCACACCAATCAATCTATAAACTTCAATGAAAACGAGGACCAACATCTTGGTCGTTAAGAAGAAAGCCCACTACAGAGACACTGACAACTATTTTCATAGTGCAAAACAGGTAATCATTTTCCGTCTCTGAACAGTAAACAGCAGAGTAGACAATATTTCACGAAGACTCAAAGCGGGTCTGTCACCCATGTGTACGTGTGAACAAACTACACAGACAGCTGAACAGATCCTTAAAAATGGACACATGATGACTAAATTACGGTATCATTTCTGGTCACTCCTTACGCACTTTAACGCACGGATATTTGGAAGCTTAGACGAACTCAATATAAAAAGCTAAATGCATCCTAGTAACATGAATACTTGTGTACAATTATTAACCAACAGCTGAAGAAACAAGAAAGAAGTGAAAAATAAGGTAAGAAATATATTCCTTCTACTTTCTTGTCAATTTACACATTATTTACCCCATGCCTCTGTAAATTCTCGGTCTTTACTAATATTACACATTGCACCCCTCTCGGAAGTCTCCGTGGTGAAGTAGTCAAGCCGTCTGACTCGGGCTCCGAAGGTTGTATGTGTCGATTCCGGGCCGCGCCTTTCATTTCACGAGTGCATTTTTCGGAGACTCCCGAGGGTCGTCACTGGAGCTACGGAGTTCGTGCTTTGTGCGACGCTTTCCGCGCTGCGGAAAGAGACTGAGCCCTATGAGATAAAAACCCGGTGCAATGCAGTCGACCCTGTCGACTTTTACGCTACTTCTTTTATTGCACCCACTCTCATACGAATCCGGATACGCCTTGTGTCGTCATCTGAATTGGCGGGGCATTCATTACTGTAAAACAAGTTTGTTAGCGAGAAATCACTAGTTTTTCGCCAAAACATCAAAGAAATGTCGCCGTTTTCGTTGATTTAAGTTGTTTTTGGACCTATTAAAGACATATTCCTTAGGTGGGGGTAAATATAAGACGGCAGGAAAAATTTCATAACGATGCAACAGACAGTTTTCAAAATAATTGATCGTGAATGACGACATTCATTTTCGGACAGACTATAATACATTAATAGTCCAAGATCCGCAGCCGTATGTTAAAACTGGTTCTATTTGCATTAACTCTCTGATCAGGTTGTCACAGCCTCACATAAGGGCGGTACCAACATAAAAGTAAGAGAGACTAGAGAAGGGATAGAACTCCAGCTAAAGGGAAAGAACCGAGTCACTCGAAGGCTCGAATAATCCAGAGCCTTCTCGAAGGACCGGTCAGTGTGTCCACAGCCCCGTGGACACCGATGGGGCCCGCCGATTGCGGGGTCCACGAGAAACTCAGAGAGAGTTACCACCCGTGTCGGATTGCGACACGTGTGGAAAGGCAGACACGGACTGGACATCGAGGAAGCAACAGGGCTTACCTTAAGGGGGACTTGATAGTTTAGACCCAAGTGTATTTAGGGGTCTTATGCATATGTTAGATAGCTGATAGAGTTGTTGTGATAATCATGTTTATTGTAAACTCCTGTGATACGCAACTTGCAGATTGCTGGCTTGCGAAAACTCTCTTCGCCAGCTTACTGTAACATAATAATAATAAATGATGTTAGATTGCATATGAACGGAGTTTGTTGCCTGTATGAGCCCGAGTTTCATTCCCCTAGAGATCTAGGACGGTGACAGGCTATTTGGGGGCAAGCCGGTTTTGGCAATCACAAGCTTTACTTTCAGACAGCTCTTGGTTTTGCCAAGTAAAAAAAATATATCATACATGACAAAGTCAAAAACTTTGCAGCTATCATCATATTATCTGTGAATGAGCTATTATAGTCCCTCTACAAAAATATTTGATATTTGAAATTATGATGATATTCATGAAAATTGACATTGACATGACTGTGACAATTACATTGACAGTTACTAATTTTTTTTTATTCCAACATCAGATTGTTCCGCGAAATATCGTGTGTATGTAACCTGTACTCCAGCAGTGGCGAGAAAACAGGAAAGCACAACAAGACTACAGTCGATAAACCAGGAAAAATAAGATGAGTTTCATTTCATGCTCATTATGTCCCTAAGCGATACTCATCCATGATTCATTGATGTAACATTTTTCTTTGTATTGATTTTTATGTATATGCTAATCTCATAACCAAGTAAACCTGCTCGTGTAAATTTGAATGTAAACATTAAGGGGGATAACCAACTTTTGTACACCCAAACTAATTTCAAAGGGATTTAATTTCAATAAAGTGAACAATAACTAAAATACAAGATGTCAACATTAGAACAGTGCATTGAATTAGGTATTAGGTTAGGATATATTGAGGAAAAACTTTCAGAATGGGCACAAAAGACACATTCAGAAAATATTGCACGAGAAGACAGAGCAATAGAAAGGGAAGAGAAAAAGATGCAAGCAGAAAGAGAACAGAAAAAGATGCAGATGCAAATGGAAGCTGAAGAAAAGAAAATGCAACTGCAGGCTCAAGAGAAGAAGATGCAAATGGAAGCTGAAGAAAAGAAAATGCAACTGCAGGCTCAAGAGAAGAAGATGCAAATGGAGCTCGAGGCTGCGACCAAGCAAGCCCAATTAAGCGCAGAAACACAGATAAAACTGAAACAAATGGAAATTGACTCCAACTTAGAAATGTCAGTAAACAAAATTAGAAGTAAAGAAGATGAACAAAAATACAACAAATATAAAGGCCTAGTCAAGCCGTTTTGTTCAGGAGATTCAATAAGCGCATACTTAGAGAACTTCGAGTGTTTGATGACTTACCATAACGTCGCAAAAGTCGACTGGTCATTTATTCTGATGAGAAATTTAGCTTTAGAGCCCTTAAAAGTGATAGAGACAGTTTCACAAGACATGAGGAAAGATTACGACTATTTGAAACAAAGAATACTACAACATTTTTCACTAGATACAGCAGGCTATCAACTACAGTTCTCCAAATTAACCCCATTGCCTAACCAAACTTTCATAGACTACGTGTCTACAGTCCAAGATATTTGTACACAATTGATAACCTCAGCAAAAACAAATAGCAACCATGATAAACTGAAGGAGCTAATTATAATTGATAAAATTATTAGCACAATACCAACACCTTTTTCTAAATTTTTGAGGCAAATGGATTGTAAAACTATTCAAGAAATAGAAAATAAGGGGAGCGCATATTTTACAGCGAACCGCGATATTTTTCAGTTGAATATGAGCCAAAATGAAACAGCAGCGGTTACAAACACCAAATATTCAAAACCAAATGAAAATAGGTTCAAACAACGCTCTAAGTTCACAAAGCCAGTAATGTGCCAGTATTGTCATCTGAGACACGAAGAGTACGCGATGTGTGACAAATCACCAAATTATCCACATCATCTCCAAATGATAGTGGAAAAACAAAAGAACAAAAGGAACGCATATCAGAGAGCGGTCAAATGTTATTTTTGTTCGAGCTTTGGGCACTATTCAGCACGCTGTGACGGGCGAAAGATGATGAAGCAGGCTAATGCCGCATTAATAGACACATCCTCAGATGAAGAAATTGAACAACAGAACGAATGCGACATCCAGAATGAAAGTGCGAGTGAGTTAGGTAATGCAGTAGAAATCATTAACACCATCACTGATAACACATGTAACACCTGTAGAAAATTTCAGCTTGATACAACTTTGTTATGCGGCCACACAATCCCAGTTTCTAACGAAATGGCCAACGCAGCCTTAACATCAACAGGCAAGTTAAAGTTTGCAACAGGTTTTGTTAATAACAAACAATGTAGATTAATACGCGATTCCGGCGCAACTCTTTGTGGAATTAAGAGAACATTAGTTAATGACAAAGACTACACACACAAATACGTAACGTGTCGCACATTCGCAGGCACTATCGAAAGATACCCCCTAGCACTTGCCGAAATTCGGACACCTTTTATATCAGGACAAGTGCTATGCGCAGTACTAGAAAATCCTGCCGCTGAAATCATCCTTGGGATTCTTCCCAACATAAGATCTTGTTCTGAAAAAGAAATCAGAGAATGGGAACAGAAAAACTGTATCCAAAAACTGAACAGTGGTTCCAAAATGAAAAACCACGCGTGCTTGTCTCAAACTGCCAAAAGCACAAGGGAGACAACCGATGACGGAATTCGAAACGAATTCACAGAGGTGCAGAATACTGGGGCGGTTGAATCTTTCAATGATACCATCAAATTAACACCTCGAACTGAGGACGCCATCGATCCACAAAATATTGAGCCTGTAAATGTGCAACAACACACACAATACGCTAATATAGTAACAAGACAAATGACACACAAAACCCACAACGACCAACTTCAGGAGTCGCTACAAATCATTTCACCCAATATTACCACCACCGAGTTTATAGAAGAACAAAAAGCAGATCCAACCCTTTCGCAATACTTTCGGCTAGTAGGATTAAAGCCAAAATTGACGAAAAACGCTTCTTGGACATTTAGACTAAATAACAATATTCTAACTAGATTATATACCAGAGATCAAACCACGATACAGCAAGTGGTTCTACCTCAGTCACATCGTGAGAAAGTGCTACATATAGCCCATGACTCACCTTTCGGAGGTCATATGGGTTATGAAAAAACCAGGGCCAGAGTCCTGAGCCAATTTTATTGGCCTAAATTTTGCCAAGACATAAAAACCCATTGTAAATCATGTGATACCTGTCAGAAACTAATCAAAAAAGGGAAAAACCCTACGGCAGAAATTCAATCAACCACAACTGCCTCGAGACCATTTCAAATCGTGGCGGTTGATTTAGTAGGTCCTTTGAACCACATCTCAAACAAAGGAAATAGATACATTTTTACACTCGTTGATTTGTGTTCAAGGTGGGCAGAAATGATTCCATTAAAATCTATCTCCTCTAAGGATGTGACGGACGTATTATTACAGATATTCTCCCGTTTTGGCTTTCCGGAGAAGATAATATCGGATAGAGGAACGCAATTCATATCTAATGCCACCCAATCGGTAACTAAGTTACTAGGCATAAAACAATGTTTTACAAGTCCCTATCGACCGGCCGCAAATGGAATTTGCGAAAAATTGAATGGGGACCTAAAACATATGTTATCCAAAGTGACAGCTGAAAATCCAGCCGATTGGGATATACTTCTCCCAACGGTGCTGTTCGCATACAGAGAAGTCCCACAATCAAGCACGGGGTTCTCTCCGTTTGAATTGATATATGGAGCGAACCCAAGAGGACCTCTCACTATTTACAAAGATATAATATCACAACCCGTAAACACCCAATTACCAGTTTCCACCTATGATTTGGTCACTGACACCAGAGACAAAATCATTAGATCCTGTATACTGGCCAGAGCATCATTACAGGAGAAAGGTTTTAGGTACAGGCAGTACGCCAACAAAGGGGCAAAAACGATTGTATTACAACCAAATCAAGATATTTTACTATTACTACCTGACAAGAGAGATTTACTATCAACCTCTTGGCAGGGACCATTTAAAGTTGTAAGAAAGATTTCGGAAGTTGACTACGAAATTTCTTTGAATGGAAAGTTGAAAATATTCCATGTAAATATGTTAAAACCGTACTATTCTAGAAATGACAGTGACACGAACAAGCAGACGCAGATAACAGATGACAATAACCAGACTGACAAGAAGGACAACGAAAACGAAACGACAATTACCCGACTGAATGACACCTCGACAAACGAAGATCTAAACGAAGCATCATTAACGACTCATTCTTGTGACAACGAAGACGACGAAAACATATTCACAGTACCGACAATATGGGATAACGACAAGTACGACCAATTTAACGACACATTGGCAACTATTAGTCTCGACGACGACGACAATGACATTGAAGACAATTTACAAACAGTAGCGTCAGTAATAAATCAGACGGACGTAGACAATACGGAAATTCCAGTACCAATTATGAACGACGACAGTACGATGAAGGACATACAAATCTCTGACACTTTGACACAACAGCAGCGACAAGACATTTTGTCTCTTCTTAACGACTATAAAACTATCTTCTCAAACAAACCTGGACAGACTGACAAAATAACACATTCAATTGTGTTGACAGATCTAACACCTATCAAATGTAGACCATATTCAATTCCTTTACATTATAGGGCAAATTCAGATAAAGAAATTTTGGACTTAGAAAAAAATAAAATAATACAGAAATCTGTGTACCAGTACTCTTCGCCAATTGTCCTGGTGAAAAAGAAGGACCAAACTATTCGTTTATGCATAGATTACAGAAAATTAAATACTATAACCACGACAGATGCTGAGCCAATGAACAGCTGTGAAGACCTCATTTTGAATATGTCTCAATCATCCTTATTTTCTAAGCTTGATTTAGCTAAAGGTTACTGGCAAGTACCACTATCTCCCTCTTCAAGGCATATAACAGCATTCGCTACACCACTTGGGCTGTACGAATGGAGATATCTTCCGTTTGGTCTCAAAAACGCTCCCGCCACATTCGTCAGGTTAACTAGACTGTTATTGCACGGCATCAAGGACGTGCAATCATACATTGATGATATATGTATCCATTCTTCAGACATGACTTCTCACTTACTTACACTCCAACAAGTCTTTAATCAAATCCTTCTCTTTGGACTTACTATCAAACCTTCCAAGGTTGAAATAGGCTATAAAGAGATAGACTTCCTAGGTCATAGGATTTCCGAAGGCAAACTATTGACAGATGATAGAATCGTATCAAAAATTCTCAACCTAGAAGTTCCAACTACAAAGAAACAGGTTAGAAGCCTGTTAGGTCTCATAAACTATTATGCCAAGTTTATACCAAACTGGGCGGAACTCACATCAGTTTTTTCTAATCTGTTGACAAAAGATCATCCAGAAAAATTTTGTAAGAGTATCCGCTTAGAGGATGTAATGTGCAAATTGAAATCAATTTTTTCTAACCCACCCGTATTAAGATTACCAAACATAGATATACCTTTTATTCTGACCACAGATTCGAGTGCTATCGCAATTGGAGGATGCCTGATGCAGGAATATCAAGGCGTAAGACATCCAATACTCTATGTCAGCCGCAAGCTTAAAAAGGCAGAGATCCATTATTCCACAGTTGAGTTGGAGGCATTAAGTCTACTTTTTTGTATGCGTCGTTTATCTAAGTTCCTCTTAGGTTCGCATTTTGTTGTTTTAACCGATAATTCGCCACTGCTGGTACTTAAGCAAGGTGTTCCAAAGAATCATCGATTATCAAGATGGTGTCTTCTTCTTCAAGATTTCGACTTCGAAATCCGCCACATCAAAGGTACTGATAATATTATTGCTGACATATTATCACGGCAAACTAATGCACCAGCAGACTAGCACTAGGCACATTAATCATTCGCCATATAATAAGCTGTGATATTTTAGTCTGTTGCATAGAACAGTGTACCGCTACACCTACCATAGAACAGTGTACCTCTACACCTACTATAGAACTTTCATCCAGAAGTATCAACGCCCAAATGAATAATCTACTTATAACACTCACGAACATGAAACTTGAACCGAGTGAATAATCTACTGATAACACTCACGAACATGAAACTTTGAGAACCCTATAGTGTATTAAGCCATATTACCAATTACCAAGGCTTGAAAAACAATCCGAGCGATATATAATATCTGTGAAGTGATTTCAACCAGTGAACTGACAGTCATCGTGTAAAGATTAAGAACACTGCATACTCGCTATTGCTAAGAAACTTCGCAAACAGCCGGAATAGAACTACGTCGATTACAACATGCAAGGGACAGCTATATTAACCGTTTAACATTGATGGCACGACACACGGACAACAGGAGGACAACACACACATCGTCGTTGGAGTTAGTTAATTAATTTACTATTAGTTAATATGTATTACACTTGTATTTAATTATATATATAAAATATGTCAACCTGTAACTTGTATATTTTCTACCATAATATTACAGGTATTTTCACTCATAGGTGAAATATTCTTCCTATACAATTGTTTCTATTTAAGTCATAAACCATTTTTTGATTACACGTACAAAAAGTACTTGTTACCTTAAAGGGAACATATCGCCTAATCCGTTTTTCTAAGGGCAGTAAGACTTACCTTAACTTTATTTGTATATTTTAACAAAATACTATTTTGTATGAAGGATGTATGAATGACAGAGTGAATGAATTAAATGAGAGAGCGATATACTGAGCTGACAAATTGTACGCAAAACGTATTTATTTTAATTTGTCTGCGTCTTTCATGTAAAAATGTATTACCTGTCTCAATTGTTGATACATGTTTAGTATTGAATACACTACATCTAAGCGCCACTGTTTGGAATGCCCCGATCATGCATTACACAGATTGGGTAATTCATGACAAAGGATATCCCAACTCGTGACGCTTGGAGTTAAACCACACAGTGAGCACACACTTTATACAAACTCAAAACTGAACACTAACAATTAAAATACAGTCACTTTATTAGAAACAGCAACATATCAGTCAATACACTAACAAGCCAACAGGAACACACGTAGTCAGATGTGATAAAACAACAGCATAACTACATATTCAGCAATATACAACATACGGAAGTAAAAATGTATCGAAATACACACGCAAGACAAGATTTGCAAGTGTACTTAAATAGCCAAGACATTTGTCTTGTTAAAACTCTCTTACACAGAGTTTTATATCTTGGTATCATATGGATACTTGAGAAGGGCGCGGTTGTAAAAACAACTGGGAAACGTCACGGAACTTCGGTCAGATAAGCATGTTTAAGAACATAGAAGAGAGAGACCTCTTCAGCAATCATCTTGAAGTGGTGTATGGGAGAATACATGAGTTGTTGATGCAGATGTGTAGGTTGCCAAGTTACTATCCACCAAACTACAAACACCGACTTTATGTGATCCTGTGACAGAATTAGTACAGAACTAATTACCATATAATAATCCATCAGAGCAGGGGGGAGGGGGACTCCTGTCACAGCCTCACATAAGGGCGGTACCAACATAAAAGTAAGAGAGACTAGAGAAGGGATAGAACTCCAGCTAAAGGGAAAGAACCGAGTCACTCGAAGGCTCGAATAATCCAGAGCCTTCTCGAAGGACCGGTCAGTGTGTCCACAGCCCCGTGGACACCGATGGGGCCCGCCGATTGCGGGGTCCACGAGAAACTCAGAGAGAGTTACCACCCGTGTCGGATTGCGACACGTGTGGAAAGGCAGACACGGACTGGACATCGAGGAAGCAACAGGGCTTACCTTAAGGGGGACTTGATAGTTTAGGCCCAAGTGTATTTAGGGGTCTTATGCATATGTTAGATAGCTGATAGAGTTGTTGTGATAATCATGTTTATTGTAAACTCCTGTGATACGCAACTTGCAGATTGCTGGCTTGCGAAAACTCTCTTCGCCAGCTTACTGTAACATAATAATAATAAATGATGTTAGATTGCATATGAACGGAGTTTGTTGCCTGTATGAGCCCGAGTTTCATTCCCCTATAGATCTAGGACGGTGACACAGGTTCATTAGAAACAGAAGAGAACTGAGAAACAAAATGTTTTGGTTAATGTACTAATTGTCTAGGACATATTCAGTGTACTATCTGAAAAGTTTCAGTGGGACCAACAGGGATATGGGAAAGAGCTGTCTTGGTTATATAATAACCTTTGTAAATTTACTTAGTACATTTAAAAAGGTTATTATATAACAAAGACAGATCTTTCTCAGATGTGTGTGCGTGCGTGCGTGCGCGTGTGTGTGCGTGCGTGCGCGCGTACGCGCGCGCGTGTGTGTGTGAATCCACACCTATCAACCTACCTCCCTGCATGCATGCATGCATGCATGCATGCATATAATGATATATACAGACACACACACACACATTCATACATACACATACATACATACATACACACATACATACACACATACATACACACATACATACATAAACACGCATACAGACACACACACGCATACATACACACACACACACACATTTAAAGTAGTTTGGTGTATTTTGTTACAGCGCTACTCACCACGTCTGTTATTTATTTACACAGATGTGACACCATCTTGCGGGATAATTTTCAACTGCTAAAAGCTGCATCACATAGAGACGCCACATGCCTTGGACAACACATCAATAAACGTCAGCTTGAGCTGGACGAGGAGGAAGATTCCGACAACAAGCAAACGTCCGTCGCTTGCAAATCATGGGATTCGTGGAGCTGCATCAACTCTTTAAAAGACCACCCGAGCGCAGCACACATGAGTGGTGACGCCAGCTGTGCACAGGGATCGTCATGTGCATTATTCAGAAAGCAGATTAATGACTTTGCTCAGATGAAGAACAGCGCCGTCGTAGATGTTGCAAACGGTGCCGATTTCGTGTCAAGATCGCCAGTAAGGGATTTCAAAGAAAGTAGGTTTCAGAACCACAAGCATTTTCACTCGTACATGCTACTGTCTGATAGCGACAGTGGGCCGGGGAGTAAAACCAACATGCGCGATGTACCTTCTGTGGACGCCATTAAGAGTAGATATGTTCATACGAAACCAGTTTATGGGACGGATGGGTATAAAACCACGTCTTCAGACTTTAACGTCAGCCGTGCGAATAAAGATTCCCCTGTAGCAGCAGCCAGTGAAGCTGCTTGCGAGGAGGAGGTGGATGCAGTTGCTTCGCCGGACTGTAATGATGATCCCAAAACCACTTCTGGAGCATAAGCAGCAGCCAAGCAGAACAGCAGTGTCACTCGCGCTTTAAATCTAATGCTTTTGCGGCTGACAACAAGGAGAAAGCATCGCAGCTTGCCAGAGATAATCACGGCAAACACCCTTACCCTGCCCAGCCGTCCTTATACCAGAATATATGTGGGAGAGAATACATTAGCCACCCTGTTGACAAGACTGACCAGGGTCCTTCCGTGGATGTTTACGAAAAAGAATTAACAAGTAACTTGAGATACTACCGAACAGGAGTCACCAAGACCGATGTTCTATCAAATAAAGAAGTTAGAGCTGCATACTTCATCAACAAATACGCCGGTGGGAGAAAAAGCGACAGATCTTTTCTCACGAAGAACATGAATGGGATTAGGCCATTGGGATGGCGAAGTGGCAAGGACTACTCCGTTAAAAAATTGGGGCGTAGCTGTCACGGGCATGGAAATAGGACGAGCCGCGACAATCTGGCAACACGAGGCAGTAATAAACGAAAAAACGATAGCAAAACTGCAAAAGAAAGATCTGTGGGCATGGAGAAGGTAGAGATTTGTTGCTGTGAGGATGTCTATGGCGACAGCTCGGCGGCTGAAGATGTGTACAGCGATAGCTCAACAGCGGAAGATGACAAACTGCACGTGCAAAACACCAGTTTTGAGCATTCGAAATGAATTATATGTTAGTCTCTTGTAAAATAATGATATGACAGACAGTTAATGAAAAAAAAAATATGCAGACGAAATAAATCAACAAACTTATCAAAAGGTATAGTATAATGCACAATTTTTTGCCAGGCGTACTTCACTGTATATCGCCAGGTACATACTATAGGGAAACAAAGTTCAATATATAATAAAGTTATGAATCCTTTCAACCGTATACAAAAAAAAAAAAAAAACATTGTCATGTATTTCAATGTCACAAGGGTAGTTTTAAAGATACAATCATATCTTTTTCCTGTATATAACTGTTGTTTACCGGTGTGTGTATCCTAGTAACTGTTGGTTATATGTAATGAAATCAATCAATCAATCATGTGCCATGCCGGAAAGCGTAATGAAAAGCACACTGAAATTCTCTTTGTAATATGTCCAGATTCTAGTAAATGGTGTGGTATTGAAGACAATGGCTGTTTCCGGCAGTTGCCACGGTTAGTCAGCTGCCCTAATTTTCCATCCATTTAAGAGTGCGTTTTCTTATTTTAATTTCTAACTTGTGTTCCGTTCGGCCTATGTTAATACTCTGGCATTTACATAGATTTACTACTTCATTATTATATGTTGAACTAGTTTTTTTGTTTTTTGTTTTTCCTGTGTAGTTTGCACCTGACGAGCAACAGGGAAATATGCCTGGCAATAAATTGTGCAATATATTGTTTGTGTCTCCATTTTACAAATTCATAATGGGAAAACGTTGTTTAAAAATTTTTTAATTAAACAAATAATATAGTATTGATTACCGAAGAACGCACGTACCTACACTGATATAGAAGGGTAAGTATGCTTAGTGTCCTTGGTGTGCATACTTGCACACCCCTCTATACTATTCACTGATTTACATCCAGGACACTTCTTCTTGTCTCAAATATCGCCTCCTCGGCGGGGATAATAAACGGCCCCGAAGTAGTTTCCTGCTGTGAGTCTGTGATGTGATAGCGCCAAAACATTCAGTAGGCCCGCCATAACATTCAGTAGGCCTGAGAGCAAGGAGGTATAGGAGGGCAATCTTTCCCTCACAGATTCGTTAAACCCGCTTCCGGCCGTGCTCATGACATTACCAGCGCAGTTGCCTATCAGCCTCGTTATCGCGCCCGCCCAGGTAACCATTGCTGGCAATGATGCATGTGTACTTTCCCGTGGGACGTTGAGCTGTTCACTACATGCTGTTGTTGTTGATGTCTTGGCAGGTTTACGTCCAGTATTTTGCCATTGCTTTCTGAACAACCGGCATCCATACCATTTCGTAAAACACCAGTGCAACGCGGTCTGCTGCGAAATCGCGCGCAGCTGTGTTTTGAACGCGGGTATGCGGGATCAGGAACCGCGTCCGTAACCGTTCACTACATACTGTGGTTTAATTTCTTGGATAAAACCCAACATGATAAATGCCCACTGCTTTTCAAGGGCCGACAGCCTATGCATATTAATATTAGAGCAAGTTTTTAAAAATAAAATAGGGTTATGTACGTTACATGACGTCGCAATCAACCCCAGCATTTTTAGAAAAAAAAATTTCTAGGCAATTGATGTACTATTGCTTTCTGAAAGGCCGCGCTCATTGTGACAATAAGCTTCCAAATCGCCTGGGGCTGACATCGAACCCGGTATTTTGGGATTGTTCACCTGCGTTCACTAACCCCTAAACATAAAATGCCGACATTCGAGAAAGTAATGTTATATAAGGTATAATCGTATAATGTAATTATAGGGTTCCTGGGCTGATACACTATTGATGAGATGTTCCAGTTGTCCCATATGCTGGACATTCTTGCTCTAGTCTCCAGAAGCAATGCCTTTCTTATTCGCACGTTATTTTTAAATATTTGACTTTAATGCGTTTTATTTTACATTGTCGTGATCTTCTTCTTCGCAAATATCTTAACAGTAAATGTGTCTACGTTGTCATAGTTATGATTGTATGTGTCTTGTCAGCTAAATCGTCGTCGCCGTTGTCGTTAAACGTACGATGGTTGCCATGTGCCCGTTTAAAGTTAACCTGTGATAATCTTCTCATACGCTATTCTACCCCTTTGCCGTATGTTGTCTGCATGGCAATTCTGCAATTGTAATTTTGATTCTGATTTTGTTATTAATGGTTGATCGTCCGCAAATAAGAGTTTTTCAATGGTGTGATTTGCCGTTGGTTCTTCTTCTGTGTTCTGTTCTTCACGCGGTATTGTTACGGTCTCCCTTTGGCTGCTTTCTTTACATACGCTGTCTATATAGGTTATGAACAAGACGGGGGGGGGGGGGGGGGGGGAGGACCAGGACACAACCTTGTCGTAGTCCGGATCTTATGGTGAAGGGTTCTGAGTATTCTCCATTTGTTCTTACTGCGCACTCACTGTTGGTGTATAAGCTTCTACATAAGTTTGTTATCAGTGTCCTCACTCCATATCTTTTCAGGATTTCCCATAGCTTATTTCTATCTACTCTATCAAATGCCTTTTCTTGGTCGACAAAGGCTAAGTAGAGTATCTCATTAAATTCGATTGATTTTTCTATTAGTTTTCTATAAGAGTAAAGGTGGCATCTGTGCCAGCTTTGTTTTCCCTAAATCCAAGTTGTGTTTCGCTTAGCTGGAGTTCTATTATAGGTCGTAGTCTTTTCTCTAGAATTTTGCAGAATATTTTCCTTGTATGACTCAAAAGGGAAATGCATATGTATTGCGTACAGTCTCTTTTACTGCCTTTGTGTTTCCAAATTGGGATAATTATGGAGTTTCCCCAGTCTCGTGGTGTCTGTTGTTCTACCCAAACATGGTTGAATAGTCTATGTAGCCATGCTGTTCTTACTTCTCGTGCTGCTTTAATTAGTATCTATTTGAAGGAATATACCACAGGAATAGCTTTAATAGATTTATGATCTTTATTTATTAAACGTCAATTTTTAAAATTATATTATATTCTGTATGTCAATTCACACAGCTTTGCCTACGTCTGCTCTACTGCATGTTATCTAGACTTCATTTTTTTAAAAGTTGCATATCCCTTACAGGACGTTGCAGTCAATACCAGCATTTTCAGCTGTTGTTGATGTTCTTGGCAAGATTACGCCCAGTAGTTTGCTATTGCCGTCTGAGCTCACATACCCCGTAAGTAACCAACGCGACGAATCTCGCGCAGCTGTGTTCCTCACGTGGATATACGGGATTACGGAGAAAGTTGTTAACTCCTCGCCAGAGAGACCGGCCTAGACTTCACTATGTTGTTATTATTTTTAAAAATCGTGCGTTAAAAAATGTTCTGTTTCGTGCTTCTTTGTGTCTTCCCCGGAAAACTTTCTTGACTTTTCACGATATGAAACTGTTACATGATGAAGCAAGAATACAGAAATATATACGTAGCTTGTTAACATATACACTGCCTACATTTATCTAAATAGTTGCATTATTGAGAGCAACCACAAATGGATCTAAACCATCCAGGCTATCATAGATATTACGCATGTTATTACCAACTCCGCCGAAGAGAATAAGTAAAAATTTTCAGACTTATCACAGGACATGACATAATGAATTGCCACATGTTTCATAAACTAAAGATAGGAGATACTGATGAATGTAACCGTGGAGCTGGTAAAATGACAGCTGAACAATAGTTAGAGGAGTGTCCAACGTATGCGGAACCGAGAAAATTATTTTGGCCTACACTCGCTCTATTTGAAGATAAACCAATGGAGATGTTAACAATCTCAAGTTTCCTTCTTTCCTTGAGTATATTTATGTTGACGTATGAAGGTGTACGAACACGGATAATATTTGAATCCTCCATGTCAACATTGAAAAGTGGCCGCTCTTCTAACGGCATTGTCACGTTTCTCTAAATTCCGTACATTTCTTTGTCTACACTTAATAAGATTAAAGTTAAGTAACGAAAAGTGAAGGGATGACCACAAAATTGTTTGCATATTCTTTACAGGACAATGCTGTCAACATCAGCATCTTTCAGCTGATTGTTGATTTCTTGGCAAGATTACGCTCAGTAGTTTGCCATTGTTTTCTGAGCAGCCGGCTCATATACCCCGTAAGTTACCGACGCGATTCGAACCACTGCTGATTCTCACCGTCGTCATGTTACTTACTAGAGCAGATGTTCCCAAACCACGGCCCGCGGGCCACTAGTGGCCCGCCAGCTGTTAGTAAGTAGCACGCGAGGCCTCGTTATTTAAAATAATATATTTTAATAATTTCAAAAAACTGCACTCGGAGCGCCCCGTCAGCGTGCGATAATTTACTCTGCTCGTGGTTGTTATTTTCAGATATTATCGAATGCGCCTGTTCAGTTCGCAACCTTCAGCTGATCATACGATTTCATTCTGGCGACTATTGTCTGTCGAACAATTGGAACACTTGCGTTCATTCGCCCAGAGATACATTTCTCGTTTTGGTTCGACTTACAGATGCGAGCAGTCATTTTCCTCAATGGCTGTTATAAAAAAAAAAAAAAACAAGCTACGTTCCAGACTCACCGACAGTAACCTAGCTGCGCTTATGACTTTGGGCGCGTCAGATGTGTGTCCAGACATTGATAAACTGACATCTTAACTTAAGTAACTGATTACGAAAAACAGTTACAATTGTAAATTAATTACATTAATAGCGATTTTCGAAACTGATTAAACATTTATTGTTAAATGAACTTTTGATTTTAAACAACAAAATGACCTCAGTGTAGTTCTGACACTGACTGCCTTTAAAGTTTTGGAATTTTGTTGACGAAAGTTAAGAAAGATAAGAATGATATTGTTTATAATTTTATAACGTTGTGGCCTTCTTAACTACCGAAAATAGTAGATATGGCCCTCTGCTTGAAAATCTTGGGAACCACTGTACTAGAGTATACGAGTTTACGGAGAAAAGTCGCTAACCTCTAGGCCAGGAAGCCGGCAACAACATAATACGGATAGTAAAACCTACGGAATCCGGTAGGAAAGCATGGCATATTATTATTCCTCTCCAGCTTTCCCGTGGACACAACGTATAAAAGCTTTACCCTTCTCATCAAAGAATACGGGCTGCCTTCTGGTATGAATAACCAGTTCTCTTTGTGAGTTGACTTCTAGCAAAATACTTTAATGCATTGACTTGTTTCAGACAAATGTCGTTCATTTACGTTTTCTAGATGAAAATTTAAAAAAAAACAAAATACATACATTGCACACTTCTTTATAAATAAATTGTCTTCAAAGGGTGTCATTCTTTGGGTCTGTGATGTGTTAGCGCATCACATTTGTAGGCCAGGTAAGAAGTGAATAGAAGGTTAGTCTGTCTCTCACTTTGGCAAGCGACGAGTCCAGGCGTCGAACCGCTTCCGACCCTGCTCATGACATTACCAGCAGTTCGCTATCAACGTCGGTAGCGCGCCAGCCAGACTACTTTATCATCATCATCATCATCATCATCATCATCATCATCATCATCATCATCATCATCATCATCATCGAGTTCCTTGCCGACTGGAGTGGGTGATCAAGCTTCTCCACAAATTACGATCTCCGACGTCATGGATCAGTTCGTGTGTTGACTCCCTTCCGTGCCATAACACAAGACTGTTAATAATCTTTTCACCGTGTCTTCCTCTATCTCTCTTTCCGCAAATCGTTCTGGTTGTCACAACATGTTCCAGTGTTTGTCTTCTCATAACATGCCCCCCCCCCCCCCCCCAACCAAAAAAAAAAAAAAAAACTATTACAGCCTCTTTCTGATGTTTGTGATAAGTTGCGACTCAGCTTCCCTGACAACGTCCCGATTGTTCATGTTGGCTGTCCTATTAATTTTCAGCATTCTCCTTTAAAATCACATCTCCAAGGCTTCCATGGATTTTCTGGCCTGTTTACTAATTGTCCAAAACTCGCAGCTGTATGTTACAACTGGTTCTATATAACTTGCAGGAACTCTTGTTCTGACATTCAAGGACAAAGACTTATTGCACAAAACGTTCTTCATTTGATAGATTGTGTAGTTTGTGCTTCTCCTATTCTGCTCTTTATCTCAGTGATGCATCTTCCATCTGATGCTAATAATGTTATCCCTGTGCCTAGATATCTTAATTTCTGCACGTGCCCCAAAATAACGTCATGTACTTTTAAATTAAAAAATGCAAACATTGTTAGGTACAATCTGTTTTCCCCACTTGATAATGACCGGCTAGAAGGGTAAGAGGGAATAGTCTTTCTGTCTTGTTTCTATTAATTCAAAAATTAAGAATGCGCCATCCATATCTTTTCACGCTTCACGCACAACAGGAAGAAACGCATTGTATCGTATGTAGTCTAAATCGTCAGTTTCCCGTGCTCCTGGGCTGCGTTCTGCGTGTTGCTATTATTACTACTCTCATATTATTATACTCTCTCTTCGTCGGCCTCGTTCTCTCTCGCCGTCTCTCATCGACAGTATTAACCTTTACTTTACTCCCTTTACTACTTCTCTCTCTCTTTACTTGTCTCGTTACTACTCTCTCGATCCATCTCTCTCGCGTCATCTCTCCGTCAACTACTCTTAATTCGTCGGTGTGCGATCTCTTTATCCAATTCTTTTTATTACTATATTCTTGTCTTTCTGGATCGCACAAACAGTGTGCAAATGGGTGGTGAAACAACATACCGGGGGTACTTTTGATATTCTCTTTAGTAGAATTCTCTCTTAGGAGAGAGGTTAGGCCCTACGAAGTTGGATTGAGAGTGACAGTTACTGGAATAGAAATGATATTTGTTGGTAAGATTTCTTGGCGTGGCCTGATCCATGTAGCGCGTCGGCGTCTGCGAGCGCTCGTAGCGGAGCGCGGCGGTCACATATGAGATATTTAAAGTGTTCTGGGTGGAGTGGACAAAATAAAAAATTTTAGTTTACTTATCGCTTTGTGTTTTAATTCTGTGTTATGAATGTTCGGCCGGGGCTGCGTCGGACGTAGCGGAGCTATACATGTCGCTCGTAATTCCGTACTTTTTGACTTTAGATTTTTCATAGCAGGCCGAGTGTTATTTCGCGTACGCGTCCCTCTATCTCGCCTGTGGCGGTCAAGGGGCATTCATCCGCCGCAGCCTGTCGTCGACCAGGGCGGGCAGCGCGCTTGACGCGCGAGCGAAGGCCGAGCGCGTGGTAGGTGGCGGTCGAGAGCGTCGAGCACGAAGCGGCCTTAGGGTCGGTAGCGGCGATAAGCGCTGCATAAAGTGTTTACCACAATAAATCTAAAAAATCTTTTTTGAGTATGATGATACTGAATAATACCCAAATCTTTAAAACTCTTCTCTTTTTCTGTTAAGTAAATTTCTTTTTGGTTTCTTTTTCTTCTTTGGTAAACAAAATTATCTTTTCCTGTCACCTTATTTTGTAAAAACATATAAAATCTTCTTTTTACTTAATCTTAAAATGCTTTTTGAAAATCCTAAATCTTTCTATAAAATCTTGCTATTGTCATCTTTTTTCTGTAAATCTTTTAAAAATCAATCTTTTTTTTGTTCTTACTGCGTTTTTCTTAAATCTTTTCTTTTATGTTCATTCGACGTGAAGAATTGGACCTGGACATATTATATTAAAGCCGTATACTTGTTTTTCTAGTAATCGCTGGTAATGAAGGAAACGTTCTGGGGAGGGGGCCATTACCCCCCTTTTGTCGTGCATCGGGATGAATCATCCTCACAGCCCGCCCCCGCGCTCCCCCTCCCCCCCTCACCGTGCCTCCTCCTGCTTCTGTACAGGGCAGACGTGACCCCTGCGGTAATTACTAGAGACGATTACCGTTCATAAATATATCGATATGCCTGTGGCCAGCCATTGATGACGACAAACGAATCCTGTAATCGATTACCTGTGAGTCCCCCGCCAGCAGACGTGTCAGAAGTTAATGGTGGGCAGATACAAACCGCTCTGTTCAGTTGTAAGTAATAAAGTAATTGTATTTTCAAATTGTGCGATAGTTGAAAACATGTTTTACTTTATTTACTGCGTGAATCAGGACTTAAAACTGTTAAGATCGTATTGTTTGAGTACTTTTGGTGGCTATATTAAGACATTCAGCGTTAGATTTGGCTGGCTGAGAGGTTCACAGAGGGTCAGGTCAGACTCAGAGGCGTCCGGCCGGTCAGCCATCATCTGTTTATTTGATATTTGCTTTTTTATTTTTAATGTTACTATATTTTTTTTTTTTTTTGGTTTCACCAGTCCACTTGGTTGATTATATTTTTATATTTTTCTTGTGGTGTTGTGAAGGTTTCTGAGGCTTCCATTCGCTGCTACTACTTCTGCCTCTCCTGCTAGGCCATCTAAATTTAAAAAAAAAAAATAATTTGTTTTTGTTTTTATCTCCACTAACTTTTGTGGCTTCTGTGTATTTTTTCTGAGCTGTAAACTAAACAAAGTTAGAGCCACTCTAACTTTAGTAACACTGCGTTTGAAATAAAGCTGCTGTTTTATTGTTCTTTTCTTGAGTTTTTGTAAAGGTTTAAGGTGTTATACATTCTTTGTTTTCATTCAAGGACTGCTGTGCATAATTTATTACAGTTAATTAAACTTGCTGCCAGCAGTCGTATTCACCTTGTCTACTGACTGTTGCAGGACCTAGTATTCATGAGACTATGGCCATAAATTGGTTTTTTGTTTATTTATTTCTGGTATACTCAACATGCCGGTCTCTCTGGCCGAGGGGTTACAACACTTTCTCCGTAATCCCGTTTATCACGCAGTCTCGTAGCGGGCGAGAACTGAGAGCGGTTCGTCCCCCACTGGTGACTTGCGGGATAACTGAGCCGGCCGCTCAGAAAGCAATTGCAAACTAGTGAGCGTAATCTTGCCAAGAAATCAACAGACAGCTGAAAGATGCTGCTGTTGACAGCGATGTCCTGTAAAGGATATGCGGGGGAAAAAAAAGAAAAAAAAATACCCAACATTGTATTTTATTTTCCGTATTTATAAGATATTATGCATCTCTTGAGTTTCAACTTATAGTTTATAGCTATCTGCAAATGATAATTTAAATCTATATCTGCACTCTAAAAACTGTAATGTCATGTCTTTTTTCCTGTCCTATATTCATAACTGGAACATAGGTCCTCAACCAACTCACATCAAGCTACCCTATCTCTGTTTCTCTGCTGCCTTTCTCTGTTTGCATCCAACTAAACATAAAATGCAGACAAGATAATCCGGCTGCTGTGGAGGCGGAAGCACAAGCGTTAATTTTAGAGAATTCGTTAGACGGCGATGCTATCATCTACACAGATGGGTCGGTCGTCCGACATGTGAGAAACTCATGGGCCTTTATGGCTCGGGCCGGAAAGAGAATTGTGAAGGAGGACTCTGGTGCTTTCACTGAAACCACAGGTAGCCTGACTATGGAAGTCATGTGCAGTTAAGTAAGCTAATAACATGGCTCGAGACACAGACCAGAGTTCATCGGGCATGTTTCCTTAGACGAATATGTACTCAAATGAGTCATAGCCCAAGAGGATAGAGATGGGGTGGATCCGAAGAGAATGGGTGCTGTCTCTGGAGCGGTCTCGGCTGGCAAAGATTAGCTTCATCTTCATGCCAGAGCATGCGGGTGTACAAGGAAATGAGCGGGCTGACAAGCTTGCAGGTGAGGCTACGGTGGAGGGTGGATGCGCCATGGACCAGGCTGACATTCTGAATACACTACGAGAAGTAAGACTTGTGCGAGAACCAAGTGATGACTGCGAATCTACAACCATGGCCAGACTGCGAGAACAGCAAATTAAAAGAGGTGTTGCCAAACAAGAACACTACGCAGGAAGCCAAAGAAGATTGATAAACCGACACAGAACTGGTGTCGTTAGCCGTTCCCCGCTGCGGGATTTGCAGAGGGGATCCGAGCACTTATGGACTGAATGGTTCGATGTGCAATGAGGATTATCTGTCGACTAATTAACTACCTAACTATCCTATCATTCCTGATGTCTTGTAACTCACCCCATGTCCTTCCCGTCTTAACTCTTGTCTATAATTCTCATCTCCATGTGTTTTTAGGTCATCCTATTTCATTTATTCATTTATTCATTACCTGTATTGTATTCATTTATTCATTACCTGTATTGCCTTCTCCAATTCATATATAGTTCTTACATTCCAGACGTCAGTTCTGGAGCTTTTCCTAGGTGAAAGGAATTAATACGCTGATCTGTACTTTTTGTGGCTTTCTCAGCATCATGTCATACCTCTTCTAGAAGAGCCTCTTTTAATCTTGGTTGGCTGAGTTATTCTTTCTTCTTTATCATTAGACTTCATTGTTGTTTTTTTATTCTGCAACTTAAGTTTTCTATGGGATGGTATAGGCATCCCCCCACCCCTCCCCAATTTGCCTCTTATAACATGCATAGTATATACTCTACAGTATTACTATTCTGTGCTTCCCCTAAACATATCAATGAGCTGCTTATTGTTTACTGTACACATTATAGATCAGTCTACGGATTTATTTTTCTGATGTCATTTATTCTTGGGTCTTAAAATGGTATCCAGTAGGAGGAATTTAAATAATCAATAAAGCTTACCAGTAGTGTTCTTCTCATTGCACATTTTTTTTCCCCTCTACTAATAATCTTAATGTATAAATTGTCTTTCTGGTTCCTCTTCTCTTTTAGAATCTTAAC
The DNA here is from genome assembly GCA_014155875.1 of Cepaea nemoralis. Lineage (NCBI taxonomy): Eukaryota > Metazoa > Mollusca > Gastropoda > Stylommatophora > Helicidae > Cepaea > Cepaea nemoralis. The sequence goes on from JACEFZ010027667.1 coordinate 419,452, forward strand.
TTTTTTTTACTTATTACCTCCTGAAATTAGTTTTTTTTTCCTCCCTATTCTTTGCTGATAAGAGTCATGAATCATTTCACAATCATTAAAGAAGAAAGTTGAAGCTTATATGTTACAGAAAACAATCTTAGAATATTGGATAAAGAAGAGGAAAAATACTGACATTCTTATGCAAGATCAAAACATGGAAGAAACCTGGCTTATGAACAGCATCATGTCTCAGAATTTGAAATGCTTTCGCCATACTGAAAGTTAGAGTGGCTTAGAGAGAACAGTGATATACAGCAGGCTTCCATGCAGGGGCTGGGGCCAACCAGCATGAAGATGGACACAGGACATTGAAGACACCTGGGGCTTGAGGCAGGAGAAATGGCCAGAGACTGAGAGACCTTTTGTCAGGCCGTAATGACAGTGATGTTCTGCAAAGTGATTAATGATTCTTTGCTGAATCATCCTTGACCAACGCTCAACACTCAGAGAAAAGGCGAGATGGACATATAATCAGATTGCTACTGGAACTATTGATGTTGGAACTCTTCACTGGCTCCTGAGGATGGGGACGGAGTGCTTATGGGAATGCCCCGAATGCTGTGATGTCGGTTCCTAAATCAATCAATCAATCAATCATCCTTGGCATTATTTGCGAGGCAAATATCAGAATTATGGTACAGTTGAGTCAAGAATTGGCATCATTGCACTCGAGGCATCCCCATAAGCGCTCAGTCATCTTCAAGCGGAGAGTTTTAATACACCTCATGTTTCTGCTGCCCGTCACAATCTGATTATATATCCGCCGTGCTTTACCTCTGAGTGACGACTGTCTACCAGATCCTCTGACTACCCCCTGCTGCTGCATTCTCTCTAGACCATGATAGTTTATCTGTTCTTCTGCATTGTTAACGCACTCCCTTATCATGCATCAAATGACCCTTCAATGAGGCAGCACCAGCCAATCTGTCTGCTTTTTCATTTCCAACCACACCAGAGTGTCCTGGAGAAAAGATCCAACGAATGCTCACAACCCGCGACCTCTGAATTGATGCATACCATTCAACACGAAGCATGACAGTCTTCACCCTTGTCAGCATGTTTTGCGAATCAGTTACAATCAGGACATGCGTATAAGTTTGTTCTCCAACCAGTGTAAAGCTGCAGTTACCGCCTCCACCTCCATTCTAAGACTTGAGGTTGTGGTGTCATATGCCAAGCTCTCATTTACTAAGCATTGGCTTTTGCTATGAATCCCCAGGCACATTTTTTGTTGTTGCTATGGTACAGAATTGCTCATATCCCTTTGTGTCAGTCATCTTTTTAGTGCTGAGATAAGGACTGATACAGTATGATCAGCTTGTCATAATCCAGTTTGATATACTCTGTGAATTTGACAAAACTTGAATCCTTTTAGGTCATCACCTGCAAGCGTTGTTAGTTACATCTGTATGTCATCAATTCCTGGTGTTTGAGAGGTAGTAATTGCATTCTGTGCTACATCAGATCCTGCTGTTACTGTTGGTATATTCTCTTCTTCCCATTCTATAGTTTCTGCTGTAATTTACTTGTTTCTTTTCTCCTTCAATTTGACCTGCTGGTAAAGGTTTTTCCAATATTAATCATTTTGATTTAGTGCCCCTTCCCCCCAACTTTTTTATGCACTAGGTCTAACCTTCAAATTCATTCTAAATGTTCCAGTTTGTCACACTGAGTTTTCCACTATTTTCATATTCTTCTTTATACTATCAATTTCATTTGTGATCTTTCTATGTATTCCTTTCCATTTTGTGGTTTTCATATTCTCCAATATTTTACGTTCATACATTTTATCTAAGATGTGTTGTGTCTCTCAAGACTTTCTGGAGCATTTTCAGCAGGGTCATGATGGGAGATTTGGTCAGTATCACACTGGTCGCCTTCACTTCCCACAACATTTCCTGGTACCCATTTTAGGCTGGGTTGAACTGGGAGCCCAGGGCCATTAAAATGAAAAAAACCGCCTTGATTAGGATTCAAACACATGGCCACTGGCCTGCAAGCAAAGATACTTTTATTTGTATTGTAAGGCTCCAATGTTTCTGGAGAATGAACAAACTAGTTGAAAATAACTTAAAACTGGAAAAATTAAAGCACTTAATCAAAGAACAGCGTCTAGGACATTTTAAAATTTTAAAAGTACCTGAAATGTGCTTTAAATAGTATCTGAAAAGTCAAAAATTGGTAGTCAAAAAACTACTGTCATGATTACTGTAATTATAATTCCTGGCAAATAATGCTAGTTTATAGAGGGATTTATTTAAATTGAAACAAACCAGCCTACGAGATGAGAGAGAATATATATTCTGTTGAGTCTCTTTGTAATAAAAGCTTGAAGTGTCTGTAATTGACACTTTGTGTTTAGTAGCTCAAAACTAATGTACACATTTATTTCAGAAAATGAGCAACCGATTGCCAGGGGTATGCAGTCCTGTACGAAACAAAAGAAGACAAAGTGATGCTAAATGGAGAGCAAGTGTTGCTACTTGTTATGATGTTCTGAAATATGTGGTGCCAAATGTGAAACAAATGTCAAGGAAGAAAATTTCAAAGGTATGTCTGTCTTGTCTCGTAGCGGAGCGAGAGCTGAGGCGGTTCGACCCCCGCTCGTGACTTGCGGGATACTGAGCCGGCCGCTCAGAAAGCAATGGCAAACTACTGAGCGTAATCTTGCCAAGAGATCAACATACAGCTGAAAGATGCTGGTGTTGACAGCTAAGTCCTGTAAAGGATATGCTTAAAAAAAAAAAAAAATGTCTGTCTTATGATCCTAAATTAAGATATTGTATTTATGACATTATAATTACAATGCTGTCTGTGGCTCAGAGATATTGTAATACACTTTCACAATCCTATCATACCGGGTTCAAAGCCAGTCGCAGATGATTTGGAAGCAGACTGCTTTGAGTTGATTTTCACAAAGGTATGAGCATCAGCCATCCAGATAGCAATGGTGAATTACTGAATGTCAAATTGCCTAGAAAATAATAAACAGCCAAAACATGCTGGGTTGGGTTATTACATCCTGTTTTTACCGGGTATATGGAAAAAGGAGAACGTTTTCTTCAAAAGAACTTAGATACATAAAACAGTTTTTTAAGTGATTATAAAGCATTATTTCATTGCAGAATGGGAACTTTGGGCTTAGAAAGTCTGCAACAATAGATTTATATTGCTCCAGACCAGGCGTCGCCTATCCATGGCACGCATGCCAAGCGTAAGGCAAAATGATTTTCATTAGCACACCGAGTGAATTGAAATACAGTATGATCACATAAAAAGTGAATTTTTGATTATAAAAGAGGCATACAGTTCTCTTAAAGTTATTCCTGTTTTCACATCCCTTCAACGACAAAAAAAAATGTTAGTAGACATTAGAGGTAATAATATGTGATATGATACAAACTGAGTGAGTGTGGAGCAACATTGACTGACCTTGATGTTCTGTATCAATCCTATCCTCTCCCTCTCTCCTGCAACCAACTCTGTCATTCTCTCTCATGTTTATATTGTTAAGTAATTTACTTTGAGCAAACATGTATGATGATGTTATTATTCATCAGTTTATTCTGTTTTTCAACAGAATTGTGATTTGAGTACTACAGTGACATTTCCTGTTGAGAGTTTTATCTTACAAAACATATTTGACAATTGAGAATAACTATTTGTCCAGTCCTGATGTTTTTTTTGTTTTTTTTTAAACGTTTTCTGTGTTTATAAATGAATTGCCTGCAAAAATATAATTGTACTGTAACAAAAAGAGATCGTCAAAGGCCTTCTGGATTTCTAATTTATTCTTTTTTCATGCTTCATCACGTTTTGGGTAGAATCACTAACTAAACATACAACATTCAAAACCAGTGACTAGATCTACAATATTCTTCCATTTCTCTTTAATTTGATATAACATCATATTTTACTCATCCTTACATGTTATATGATAGCAAATGTAAATTATATGCGTTAGTTTCTTTTAGTTTAGTAGCAAAAATTCCAGCCACATCATAAAATAATTATGTATTTAATCGCTTAAGATATCTTTTTTTTTTTTTTTTTTTGTCTTTTTCTGTAGGCACTAATTCTTCAAGAATGTGAGAAACACATACAAGATCTGGAAGATACCATCAGCTACCTGTTTCATGTCGAGTGTAAGTATCATTAGATCCGTTTAAAGTGGTCCAATATTGCTTCTTTTTCCCTGATTAAATCATTGTTTTTAGCAATTTACTATTTTACAAGACAGTTATATTAGCATCCTGTTTTGAACACACACACACACACACGCACGCACAAATGCAGACAGACAGGTAGTGTAGCAGGTCTAAAAGATAAGTAAAGCAATGCATCTAGAATAACTACATATATTTCAACTGACTTAACAATAAAAGTTAACAGTGCCATGTAACATTTCACATGACCTTTCAGTGAAGGTAATAATTAGATACCCCATTTGTTCTAAACCCGTGCAGTGGCAAAGGGGTTATGAATGTAATTCGCAATCCCACATACTGCATTCGAGACACAGCTGCAGGAGATTTGGAAGCAAAACGCCTTGCACTGGTTTTCTTAAATGGTATGAGTGCCTGTTCAGAGAGCAATGGCAATTATTTTTTTTTCGCATATCCTTTACAGGACATCGCTGTCAACATCTTTCAGCTGATTATTGATTTCTTGGCAAGATTACACTCAGTAGTTTGCCATTGCTTTCTGAGCGCCCGGCTCAATACCCCGTAAGTTACCGACGCGGAGAGAAATGCTACAAATTTTCACGCAACGTCACGTTACTTACGAGAGTATACGAGATTACGGAGAAAGTCGTGAAACCTCTAGACCAGAGACACTGGCAATGGCAAATTACTGAACCTAAATTTGCCAAGACATCACAAACAGCGAAATAAATGCTGGGGTTGACTGCGATGTCCAGTAAAGGATATGCAACTAACTTTTTTTTATTCTTACAGGAATCAGTGGCCTAGAAGAGCATTTACAGCATCAAAATTGTATTGTTCATCATTGTTCAAATATTACATAAAATAAGATTCATCAGTAGTAAAGTTAGCCTTCTGTAAACTTTACTTACTCTTACATATCTTCATAGTTTAAAATATGTTACGTTAGATATTTTCATGAATTGAACACGTGAATCTGTAAAATGTCTTCTGATATGCTTTAATCTCATTCTGTGTAATAACTCATTCAACACTAAATGATTAATCATTGGTACATAATTATACCTGGACCTATTAGGTCTACAAATCCGAAGACCCACAAGTTACTTGCTTCTTGTCCAGAAAATTTGGCAACTTTTGTGTACAGCATATTATTTACCTGATCATTATCAGAATGAATTTTTTAAAACCTGAACCTCTGTAGAAACTGTAGGTAAGTTTTGCCTCTGAGTTATTGATGTGCCTATAATTTTTGCTCAGGTAAAAACCAGGGACGGGTGGCTTTATGGAAAGAAGGTGACTATTGGTCCCAGTGTTCAATGGAAAAGCTGCATGAAGACTTCACAGAGAAACAACGTAGAGTATTCCTTGTGTAAGAAGTTGAGAATACTTACCACATTCACAGACTTCAAATTATTACCTTCTATGCTCTCTCTCTCTCTCTCTCTCTCTCTCTCTCTCTCTCTCTCTCTCTCTCTCTCTCTCTCTCTCTCTCTCTCTCTCTCTCTCTCTGTGTCTGTCTGTCTGTCTGTCTCTGTGTCTCTCCTCCCACCCTCCTCCCTTCCTCCCCCATTCTCTCCTCCCTCCCCCCTCTCTCTGTTTCTCTCTCACACACACACTTCCTTCCCCCATGCTTGTATGTGCCAGCCTGCCTCTCCGTCTACATCTCTCACTGCTTGCTTCTTTGTCTGTACTTGTTTTTCTGTCTGTCTCTCTTCTTCCCCCCCCCCTCCCCCGCCCATTACCATCTGTGGTCATAGTTTACTGCATACGTCAGTTAGCATATGAAGGTATGTTAAGATTCTGTGGGAAAACAAGCACAAACACTCATATGCATTTCAAGAATCTTACGTGGAGTGAAGAGAAACCACAAACATATTAATAGTATATCCCACTTATAAAAGAATGTGGCCAGCGTTTTATTGATCACATTACCCACTGAGTAGGAATTGTTTATTTTTTTAAAGTTGCATATCCCTTACAGGACGTTGCAGTCAACGCCAGCATTTTTCAGCTGTTGTTGATGTTCTTGGCAAGATTACGCTCAGTAGTTTGCCATTGCTTTCTGAGCAACCCTCTCACATACCCGTAGGTAATCAACACGATGCGATCCACAGCCGAATCTTGCGCAGCTGTGTTCCTCATGTGGATATGCGGGATTACGGAGAAAGTCGTCCATCCTTTCGCCAGGGAGACTGGCTGAATAGGAATTAGGCAATAAAAATATGGGGCTAGAGCTGAATTCCCAAAATGCCTCAAGACATGGAAAAAGAGTCCGGTGTGCTGGGTAATGAACAGGCGGACAGATTGGCTGGCTCGGCAAAACTTGGTGGAGTATTGATGCATGACAAGGCAGACGTGGTTGCGGCCTTGTGGGAGCACGTATACACCTCGGAGGAGCAGATGGATCACCATAGTTTGGTAAGAATGAGACAGCGAGGTGTGACGAGGGGATCTGGCCGACGCTCGGCGCTCGGAGGAAAGGCGAGACGGACATATAATCAGATTGCTACTGGAACTATTAGTGTTGGAACTCTTCGCTGGCTGCTGAGGATGGGGACGGAGCTCTTATGGGAATGTCCCGAATGCTGTGATATCGGTTCCTAAATCAATCAATCAATCAATCTATTAATGAATGGGGAAATATATTAGGAACTAGCTGACCCGGCCCGGCTTCGCACAGTCCCTGGAGGGGATCTATCTATCTATCAGTCTGTCTGTCTGTCTGCTTGTTTGTCTGTCTGTCTGTCTGTCTGGCTGACCCGGCCCGGCTTCACCCAGTCCCTGGTGGGGAGCATCTCATTTAATTCATATACATAGTCATATAAGCTCCCGTTCCCGACTGTCTCTCTGTCTGTCTGTCTGTCTGTCTGTCTGACCCGGCCCGGCTTCACCCAGTCCCTGATGGGGAGCATCTCATTTAATTCATATACGTAGTCATATAAGCTCCCGTTCCCGACTATCTGTCTGTCTGTCTGTCTGTCTGAGCCGGCCCGGCTTCACCCAGTCCCTGGTGGGGAGCATCTCATTTAATTCATGTAAGTAGTCATATAAGCTCCCGTTCCCGATTATCTGTCTGTCCGTCTGTCTGTCTGTCTGTCTGTCTGAGCCGGCCCGGCTTCACCCAGTCCCTGGTGGGGAGCATCTCATTTAATTCATATAAGTAGTCATATAAGCTCCCGTTCCCGACTATCTGTCTGTATGTCTATCTATCTGACCCGGCGTGGCTTCGCCCAGCTCCTGGCGGGGAGCGTCTCATTACATTCACACAGTAACTTAAAAGAATGTCCTTCCACACACCATCCATTATTTTTAATGAAAACTGTTTTTAATCACCTACATGACTGTAGATAACCTCTTTAAGCATAAAAAGATGAGTTACAATGTTATGCATTATGCATTATTTTTATGAAAACTTTGAAAATGCCTTAAAGATTATATCATTATTTATTATAACTCATATGCCTGTAAATAACTATAGACAAAGAGTTTATAAATCTTTGAAAACGATGCAACAATATGACTATAAAGTATATAGAAATGTTATTAAAAGTTATGCCCCTTGAAATAACTTTTCTAGAGTTAAGTCCCCTTGCTATATAGAAATTATAATGAAATATTAAATTTTAGTAAGTAAGTAGCCGAAAAAAAACTAAAAAACTATGACAGAAAGTTGCACAGGAATGAAAAGAAAATGCATAGAAAATTTCATCTCAATCGGATGGCATAAAGAACGGACATACATACAGTTTCTTTTATATATATAGATATGAATAAAAATTATATAATAAGAGCTAAACTATGGCAAAGCAATCTGCATGCTTAAAACGTGACGAGTAAATTTTGACTCCTATCAATAACTAAGAAAAATACTACTAACCCATACATTAAAACATGCCAGACATGTCCTAGTTTTTGTTTTGACAACCTTTGTCAAGAACAACACAAGCATGGCTAATAAGAAAGTGATTATACTGATGTTAATCATGGTTACAAGCATTATTTCTTCATGCATCCTACTGGTGTCACATTGAATTTAAATTCCTATAATATAGACTAAACGCTTTTCCTGGGTTTTTTTGTTTTTTTGTTGAGTTAGCAGCAACCTTTCAGCTGTCATTTTGTCAAGTTTATCAGTGAGGACCAACAGTAGCTTCTGGTGTTGGCTTTCATAGTTTTTCTTTTCCTTTGTTAATTACAGTTTTTTGTTTTATTTATGTCTTAGAGATTTTCATTGCTTAGTTTTTCTTTTTATTTCACTTACTAATTCTTAGAAATCCTGCTTTTGCTTCAGCCAACCAAATTGTATTGTCTGTGTATCTTATGTTGTATATTGATTTGTTATGTATTGTCTGTGTACATTATGTTGTATATTGATTTATTGTTGTGTATTGTCTATGGTATGTTGTATATTGATTTATTGTGTATTGTCTGTGTATCTTATGTTGTATTTATCATGAGTTATTAAACCTTTGAAGGCACAACACACATTAGCTACATTCCTATCACATGACCATTGTTTGTGTCAGTGTCCTGTAGTCGTTATTTGCTATATTATGTAAAAGTGGACAGTTGGTGTAACGGCTAGTATGTTATGCTGACAGTGGCATGGGTGTAGTTGGACAAGGCTGCTATGCCAACTCTCGATATCTGCTACAGGAGGTGGAGACTAGCCACCTTATCTTTCGTGTACTCAGAAGCACAAAATGTGATGGTCCTAACACTATACATACCCACAGAAGGTTCCTACTGCAGGAGTGGTTTTTTTTAAAGATAATTTTTAAACAGTTGTTGAAATATAAAATGGGTACAACAGTGAATGCATAGTGAGAGCAACTGGAGGACACTCAGAACCCTTCACCATAAGATCCAGAGTACGACAAGGTTGTGTCCTGTCCCCTCTCTTGTTTATAACATATAAACATCATATGTAAAGAAACCAGCCAAACAGACACTGCAAGAACACCGCATGATGAGAACACAGAAGAAGAACCATCTGCAAATCTAACCATTGGAGAATTCCTGTTTGCGGTACGACCAAGCACTAATAGCAAAATCAGAAGCTGAATTACAAGACCACATGAATAGTCCTAAACGAAATGTGTAGGAACATAACATGAAAATTAGCACAAGTAAAACAGAGATATTGACTATAACTAAGAAGAAAAGCAACAACGATTCACCTAAACCAACGTCCCTTGAAACAAGTAAAGAGTTTCAAGTACCTAAGAAGTATAATATCACCAAATGGCAAATCAGAAGTCGAGATCGAAAATAGATGGCAAGAAGGCAAACCAACTCATTGGACAAATGAACCCCAATACTAAAGATCCAAACATGGTATCAATAACTACGAAGAAAGCACCACCCTTTTTTACCAATCATTATCTTCCCTACCAACTCGAATGGTACCAATGCAAACCGAGATCACGACGAGAAAGAGACCAGAAAATCACAACAACAGAAATGCTATTTCTTAGAGAGGAATACTCAAGTAGGGATGGGCAAAGAAGAGATGAAATCCGGAAAAAAATGGAAGAACGCAGGAATAAAGTGGGGTTATAGCTGCACTAAAAGAAAGATTTTATTAGAAGGCAGCAGAGACAAAGGGGGGGGGGGGGGGGGGGGCAAGGGCAGAGTGTAGGTTACCCTCTACGTAACCACTACAACCTAAGAGGATGTCAGACCTAGAAGGAATCAGGGAGGAATAGCCGCACGTAAACGATGGACCGAGGAAAAAGAGGAAATAAGATCATGGGAATATCGATACATGAAGCCCATAATCAGGCACTCTCCCGGGCTGGTAGGACGTGGCAACCGCAGGGACACTGGACAAGGTACAAGAATGGAGACTATGACATGACGATGATATGAATATCTAGGGGGGAACGGGATGGGGGGGAGCACAGAACGAACAGTGCGGGTTTTGCAGGGGGGGGTCCCGAAGTCATTGGTTTGAACATCCCATTGCAGCCAGATTGTTTTTAAATTTAACCTGGTTCTTCCAGGTCGATCACAGCCTAATAAAGGTACCAGGGAATGTCCTTTGGAACTGAAAGCTGTCAACTGGTATATTGACCCACATCGCCTACTGAGTAATTGATGTGTCTATACAAAATTGGGCTTGGCACCATACAGCATGATGCCTCCAAAAAGGCGTATTAG
>JACEFZ010027668.1:0-2500 GCA_014155875.1 Cepaea nemoralis
TTTTTTTTTTTGTTTTTTTTTTTTTTTTTTTTTTTTGTTTTTTTTTTTTTTTTTTTTTTTTTTTTTGTTTTTTTTTTTTTTTTTTTTTTTTTTTTTTTGTTTTTTTTTTTTTTTTTTTCTTTTTTTTTTTTTTCTTTTTTTTTTTTTTTTTTTTTTTTTTTTTTTTTTGTTTCTTTTTTTGTTTTTTTTTTTTTTGTTTTTTTTTTTTTGTTTTTGTTTTTTTTTTTTTTTTTTTTTTTTTTTTTTGTTTTGTGTTTTTTTTTTTTTTTTTTTTTTGTTTTTGTTTTTTTTTTGTTTTTTTTTTTTTTTTTTTTTTTTTTTTTTTTTTTTTTGGTGCTTTATTCTCTAACGGCCTGGATAACCCCATCTTTTAAAGGAACAATCTTGACTGTACACATATGAAAATGTGTTGTTTATTGATACGGGCCTTCTAATATATAAAAATGCAGCTTCCTCAATTGTTAGCACACGGTCCTCTTCGTTATCTCAACCCATCCGTGTTGATGTCATTACTTACTATTGTCATATCCAGTTACAGTCACTCTCGCTCCCAGCAATAATTAACGTGGACTATCACATTCAGGAGTTACATTAGCACCTGTGTTGTGAGGATATATCAGGCGATTATATATCGAACGAGCTCTAGGTACAACTAGCAAAAATACAGCCCAACTTCTGCTGGTAGACATCGACACTTATGGATCTTTCCCGCCTGCAGTTATGTCTCTTTCTATGACCATCGTTACTCGTACTCTAGGTGGCTTCTCTCACCTGTGACCAACAAGACCGTGACAACAGCATATTTTATTTGTAAACATTGCAGGGGCCCTATTTAGACGCGTTGGGGATATAGGGGTGAGACTCATATTTGTATAGATCAATCGGCACTCAACGGGTCATGTGATCAATATCACCCGGCCGCCTTTACTACCCAAGAAATGTTCTAGTGAACATGTGAATGCTTGGTCGACGGGGAGGGAGGGGGGGGGGGGGGTGGCTCAGGTTTGTAAAGAATAATTCCTTCCCCGAAGATAATTACAAGCGATGCTGCCACCCCAACCTACTTTGCACTCAATGATAAGAACATGAGAATGTTATCTGGCTAGCGAACATTAAGTCCACGGTCACATACCCGGGGTGTCTGTGGCTAGTATGTGTGCTTGCTGACTCGTTGGTGGCGTTAGAACCCGCACAGAGGAGGCCATCATTTCTAAATTAACCCGACTCCCAAGTCGACCCAGCCGTTAATGGGAACCCAGAAATGTACTGGGGAGTAAAGGGGGCAGTGTCACATTGACCACATCGCCCATAGAATGTCGACTGGTGTATACTGAATACAGCTCAAGTCGTGGGGAGACGTCCTGACATTACCTAGGGAACACTTCTCTACACAACATTCGATATTTCAAAAAAAAATGTTTGCATATCCTTTACAGGACATCGCTGTCAACGTCAGCATCTTTCAGCTGATTGTTGATTTCTTGGCAAAATTACGCTCAGTAGTTTGGCATTGCTTTCTGAGCGACCGGCTCACATACCCCGTAAGTTATCGACACGGTTAGAACCGCTACCGATTCTTGCCGTCGTCACGTTACTTACGAGAGTATACGGGATTATGGAGAAAGTCGCTAACACCTACGCCAGGGAGCCCGGCACATTCGATATACCTGCTGGTACTGTGACTCTACTACTATTAGACGACAGCAGTAAAGGCAGTTCTTGCATACAATATGTCGAACACTGTTGACAGTGTGACTGTGTAAATGTGATTGCGCTGGAATGTATCCGTGTGTGGTTGGGGCAGATCCTTGTCTACCAAACCTGTACCAAAGTACCGTCTCCACGGGGACTGTTGCAGTGCTCTCCCTCCCCTCTCCATACTCAGAGACCAGTGGCTTGTGCAAGACAGCTACGGGAGCCTCACAACAGCGGAGAAACACATCAGGAAGTGACCACATTATGATCCAGCACAGCACATACAGACTGGCTGGGGATATCCCTGGGTTGGGTTTGTTTCCTTCACCGGTTTGACACACTTCCTTGTCAAGTTGAGTCCAGCCCAGTGCCAAGAGGAAACCACTCAGTCTATTATTAGATTAGGTAGCAGACAGATAGTCACGCATGCGCAGAGTCGATCAGAATTCTTTTTTTTTTTTTGGTTGCATAAAAATGCTGGTGTTGACTGCAACGTCCTGTAAGGGATATGCAACATAAAAAAGTATTGGAATACTATATGATGTGTACAATGATGGCGTCCTCTAGAGTTTAGCTATTTAATGAGTTGTTGGGCAAACGTATCTCAGCCCAATGAAAGAACCCTTCATCGAACAGCTAAGGTGAAATATGCACATCACGTGCCTTTGCACGCCTTGAAAGAAAACATGTTCTCTAGAGTAATGTAACCTGGTGTGACATCTGCAATGTGTAATTAACATTGTCACTCTCGATATGGCTGTCTAAGTGTGTTTCTCTCCCCGCTTTCCTGCCGTGACCTTTCAAT
>JACEFZ010027668.1:7500-15000 GCA_014155875.1 Cepaea nemoralis
ACTGCCAGCCACCCAAACCTACCCCCACAGAATCATCGGTTCCCAAACGTCAAGTGTTTCTTCAGCTGATCTTTCGAGGGGACGTTTTAATGGAACGATTGACTGAAAACAGCAGTAAGCCAAAACATTCTTTGCTGCTGAACCAGTGGATGAGATATAAAACCAACCCGATTCCTACTCCATCTGTAACGGAATCATTGTCCCCGTACACCAAATCAAACTGCATTTATCAATTCCAGTGTGAGCTCCAACTAACTTGCATGGGTAAAAGCATAAAGACAATTAGCAAATAGAATAGTCGAACATATACCAGTGTGGATGGAAAAGAGAGTTCACCAGTCTTCAGGAATCCATGTGCATTCGAAGGGCTCATAAACTATGGCCATAAAGTGAACAAAGACAAAACGTTTCGTGTGCTGTATTCCACCAACAATAAATAACTGCTCAAATATAGTGAGGCGTAAGCAATTAGGCACTTTCAGCCGGTTTTATTCAAACAGAAAGAGTTCCTTGTAAATTTGAAATTACCATGGGGATAACAGATGCTCCACATTCAAACTATACCTTAGAGCGTTGAGTGTTTCAATGAAAGTATTATTCATGTATCCAATTCATGTGATATATAATCCTGCAGTATGTTCCTGACTAAATGCATTGTGGCTTCTGTGTGTAAATTCACTAAAGGAATACAATATGTTGAACTCGTTTTTGTTGTCAGCTGGTAGGTTGGTTGGCAAACTGGCTGGTTAGTCGGCTGGCTGGTGGGTGGCAAGCAGGTTGATTGGTTGGCAACCTGGCTGGTTATCGGCTGACTGGTGGGTGGTCGGCAAGCTGGTTGGTTGGTTGGCAACCTGGCTGGTTAGTCGGCTGGCTGGTGGGTGGGCGGCAAGCTGGTTGGTTGGTTGGCAACCTGGCTGGTTAGTCGGCTGACTGGTGGGTGGTGTTGCAAGCTGGTTGGTGGTTGGCAACCTGGCTGGTTAGTCGGCTGACTGGTGGGTGGTCGGCAAGCTGGTTGGTTGGGTGGGTTGTCAATCATCTTCGATACTGTGAATGTTAAGTCCGACGAACTGACTACTACTGGGCTACTTGTTAGACAGTTCGTTAACAGTTGTGATCTATACAGAGTACCTGGTTGACAGTTTAATGAAAACATCTGGTGACAGACAGACAGACAGACAGACAGACGGACGGACGGACGGACGGACGGACGGACGGACGGACGGACGGACGGACGGCACGGACGGACGGACGGACGGACGGACAGACAGACAGACAGACAGACAGACAGACACGGACAGACAGACAGACAGATAGATAGATAGATAGATAGATAGATAGATAGATAGATAGATAGATAGATAGATAGATAGATAGATAGATAGATAGATAGATAGATAGATCCCCGCCAGGAGCCGGGCCGAGCCAGCTAGTTTATTATATATAATCACGTTTCATGAAAGAACCCACAGTTTGACGACATCTCTGAACTACCCCATATAAATTCCCTCAGTCTGCCCAAAAGCGAAAACCGCGCTGACAAAATTCAAAAAACAGCGGGGGGGGGGGGGGGGGGGGGGTTCTTGCTGAAACGGTAATACTCTTAAAATGATGGGAATGAATGCGGGGGGCTATAAAATATATACAGCATATAAACAAACATTAAAATCTGCTGTACAATCTCCAGAACAAAAATTGTTTTGTTGGGTGGACATAATGATAAGGTTATATGCTAAATCTCATCATTTTCCCTCAGTTGGTTACTGAGATATTGAATTTTATATTGAGGCAACAAACAAACAAAAAACACTATAGCACGCATGTCTGCTGGTCCGGTACTCATGGGTTCGAACACGGTCGATGAGTATTATTGTTAGTTGCCCTGGGTTTCCAGGTGAACTCGGCCTAAAGTGGGGACCAAGACATGTCATGGGGAGCCCAGGCGACCGGCGTACTAATCACTACATCACTGACTGAGTGTCCAGTGGTCTATATAATATGGGGCCAGAACCACATGTCCAGTGCGCCTTATTGAGGAGTGTAGAAGGGACTTGTCGATTGTCGAGTGGGACAAGCTTTGCTCACATTAGGCATTATCACTATCATGATAACGTGTCTTGCCATTTGACGTCCATGTCTCTTCACATATCTCGGTGCTTGGTGCTGTGGATCAGTTCCACTGACGACATCCTCCCTGCCATCTCCTCCCAGCTCTCTCGGTCTGCCCCGGCCATCGTTGTGGACCGTCCAGCATCAGTTCTCTCTCTCTGCCCCTGCCATCGTTGTGGACCGTCCAGCATCAGTTCTCTCTCTCTGCCCCTGCCATCGTCGTGGACCGTCCAGCATCATCATCATCTCTCTCTCTCTCTCTCTCTCTCTCTCCTCTCTCTCTCTCTCTCTCTCTCCGTCTCTCCTCCTCTCCTCTGTCTGCCCTGCATCGTCCGTGGACCGTCCAGCATCAGTTTTCTCTCTCTCTCTCTCTCTCTCTCTCTCTCTCTCTCTCTCTCTCTCTCTCTCGGTCTGCCCCTGCCATCGCCGTGGACCGTCCAGTATCAGTTCTCTCTGTCCGCCCCTGCCTCTCCTGCCGCTGATCTGTCCAGTGGGCACGATGTTCTCTAACGCCTCTCTCCCCTATGTATGACCACTTAACACATTTGTCTCATTCTGATAGTTGTGAATAATGTTCTACTTTCATAAGCCTCTTCCAGAGAAGCGTTGTTAGTTGCTCTTGCCGTCCACAATATTCGCAACATTCATTCGTCTGAGAAACCACACCTTGACGTCTCCTAGTCTTCCTGGTTTGTTTATTCACATTTCAATCACGTCTGTGTAACAGAACATGTTCGATGTAACATTTCAATACTGTATTGATAACATTCAGTGAAGGTGATTTAATATATTGGTTCGCATATCCTTTACATGACATCGCTGTCAACATCAGCATCTTTCAGCTGATTATTGATTTCTTGGCAAGATTACGCTCAGTAGTTTGTCATTGCTTTCTGAGCGACCGGCTCATATACCCGTAAGTTACCGACGCGGAGAGAACCGCTACCAATTCTCGCGCAACGTCACGTTACTTACTAGAGTATACGAGATTACGGAGAAAGTCGTGTAACCTCTAGACCAGGGACGCCGGCAGAAAGGGTTAAAGAGACGATTTAATGTAACAACTGGCTGGGTAGAAAGGATTAAAAAGAGGACATAATGCAAGAACTGGCTGGGAAGAAATGGTTAAAGGGGGGATTTAATGTAACAACTGGCTGTATAGAAAAGGGTTAAAGAGAAGATTTAATTCAACAACTGGCTGGGTAGAAAGGGTTAAAGAGAGGATTTAATGTAACAACTGGCTGGATAGAAAGGGTTAAAGAGAAGATTTAATGTAACAACTGGCTGGGTAGGAAGGGTTAAAGAGAAGATTTAATGTAATAACTGGCTGGGTTGAAAGGGTTAAAGAGAATCTAATGCAACTACTAGTTGGGTGGAAAATGTTAAAGAGAGAATCTAATGCAACAACTGGCTGGGTAGAAAGGATACAGGATAGTTTTGATCTAATGTAATGTCACAGGAGAAAGAATATCAAGGATAGGAAGACATAGTTTCCTATACTTAGGTGCTCAAAGATGAAGAAGCCCAACACTGACTTCTATTAGGCCAGAGAATAACAGGGTAATAAGAAGAAAGAGACGAAGAGCACTTTATATATTCTCCTCAGTTAACAAGAAAGGGGATAGAGAGTTAGACAGAAAATGCCAGGAGTTCTTTGGACGGTGGATATACTGTTGTATACCCCAGACAAAAGATAACACTGTTGGACTGTAACAAGATCAATGAGTTTGCACAACAAACTATCAACTAAACAAAACAAATTAAGAACAACAAAATTAGACCTTTATTGACAGAATTGCACAATTCAAGGACAAACAGACATCCTGATATGTCACACAGCTGACATATACAGAAATGGAAACCTACGTTCCCACAGTGGATATCACTGCTGGAAACCTACGTTCCCACAGTGGATATCACTGCTGCCTAATATCGCCATGAACATGACCGGGCACCCATCTCCACAAACCAGCAAGAACATGGCAACAAAGGAGCCTCAACATAAACAACAACGATAACCACAGGTATGGATTATCTACTGATCCCATCTCAGGACTCATGGACAGTAGGTACTTACAGAAATGGGAATCTGAAATCCCACAGCTAGAGATTGGCTACTGCCTAGCGCCAACCACAGGGGCAGTGTCTAAATGATAGTGGAACCCCAACCATGTTCAGCTGAATCGAAGGGTACCCTCAGTACCCACACAGGACACCCGCATCACATGGGCCGACTGGGACCGGATACAGCAAAGAACCATGATATAACTAATAACAGGACTATAACCCTAACAGCAGAGATATAGTGGCATAAACAGGTATACGAATAGGGGTGTGAGTGGCCTAAAAACGACATTAACCAGAGCTGGGGCTCAAGTTTGCTCTACAAACACCAACCATGGCCAGGGGTCACTACCAAGAACGGGCTTACAAATTGCCAGTCATTTTCCTGGATTCCCTCGGTCCTTTTGGGGCTCGTGTACCCCATCGACTGTGCTGTGGTCCACCCAGTCCAGTCTTGGTTAAATCTAGAGGCATTGGTGACTCCCTGCTCTGGCCCAGTGACTGGGGAGGGCTGGTTCAAGCCTGCCTATTTGATGGTATCTACATAATCGCTCCCTCGGCCACGGTCGTTACATTTGGAGAGATCGGAAAACTGACGTGCACTCCTATTTGTCGTTTCCAGAGCGGCCTCCCATCATACCCCGGGGCACGGCAGGGGATGCTGGTATTGGTAACATCACTATCATGTGTCGCATCAGGCGATCACAGTAACAACTGGCTGGGTAGAAAGGATAGGGATAATTTTGATCTAATGTAACAACTGGCTGGGTAGAAAGGATACAGGATAATTTTGATCTAATGCAACAACTGGCTGGGTTGAAAGGGTTAAAGAGAATCTAATGCAACAACTGGCTGGGTAGAAAGGGTTAAAACACACACAACATGTATACAGGTATGCTAGGTGCAAGCTACAGCATGGATTAAAGACAAGGAACACAATCTGTTTTTAGAAGTGTTTTTGTGAAACAAAAGACCGTTTAAGACTGACACAATAATAACATAATAACACAATCTGTTTGTAGAAGTGTTTTTGTGAAACAAACAACCGTTGAAGAATGTAGCAATAAATACGTTCTCAAAGCCCACCCGACAAATCCAGAATGAAGCGTGCACAGTTTCATAAATCTTGCTGTTGTCCTCCCTATCTATGTGCTTAGCCTATCTCAAGTCATGTCAAGGATATCTGCAAGGACGTCACAGGATTATATCCTTCTTCAGAACAGTGACACAATAATGGCGGGTCAGGTCTTCTGTAATCAGTTTATGACTTCCTCTGTTTCTGGGACTTTAGAAAACCTTAGGTCGCCGACTTCGGGCGCTAGTCTCGTGGCCACTGATATGCTGGGGATCTGGTGTTGGGAATGTGCCAGTTAACTCCAGATTATTCCTGTTTTAAGCCACACCCAGCAGATAAAATAAAGTCAGTTGAGAGCTTACTGGCACTGATTAGATAAATAAGAGCTATGCATTACAGACACATTTTAGACACCAGAGAGAGAGAGAGAGAGAGAGAGAGAGAGAGAGAGAGAGAGAGAGAGAGAGAGAGAGAGAGAGAGAGAGAGAGAGAGGAACGCCACACGCACGAGAGATATCTGACAGTCTGATAATACAAGCAGGTCCTGAAGCAACCTGCTATGGTCTGTGCTGTGGTAGGATCATCACATTTGGCAGACCTGGGTGCAGGGGGGAATGGGTGGCCAGTCTTTCTCTCTGTTGACAGGTGGCACATACATATATTACGTCATCACTTGTCTATAGACACACGTATATTACGTCATCACCTGTCTATAGACACACATATATTACGTCATGACTTGTCTATAGACACACAAATATTACGTCATCACTTGTCTATAGACATACATATATTACGTCATCGCTTGTCTATGGACGTACATAAATTACGTCATCACTTGTCTATAAACACACATATATTGCGTCATCACTTGTCTATAGACTTGTGGTTTCCAAGCTCACTGCTAGATGTCACTGAAGCTACGGAGTGCCTGCTCTGTGTCAGGCTTTCGACACCTTGTGGAATAACACCTGGTGCAAAACTGTGCCCTCTTGCCTCTAACTGTTAAACCACATGTCCTCAATAGGAGGCCAGGGATAGGTTCCGTCAACAATTATTTGGTCACAGGGTACGAGAGACATGGGGAGAGAGAGAGAGAGAGAGAGAGAGAGAGAGAGAGAGAGAGAGAGAGAGAGAGAGAGATTGATCTAGGAACCGACATCACAGCATTCGGGACATTCCCATAAGCGCTCCGTCCCCATCCTCAGCAACCAGCGAAGAGTTCCAACACTAATAGTTCCAGTAGCAATCTGATTATATGTCCGTCTCGCCTTTCCTCTGAGCGTCGAGCGTCGGCCAGATCCCCTCGTCACTCCTCGCTGCCTCATTCTAACCAGACTATGGTGATCCATTTGCTCCTCCGAGGTGTACACGTGCTCCTACAAGGCCGCAACCACATCTGCCTTGTCATGCATCAATACTCCTCCAAGTTCTGCCGAGCCAGCCAATCTGTCCGCCTGTTCATTCCCCAGCACACCGGCATGCCCAGGAGAAAAGATCCAGGTGATGCTTGCTACCCGTGACCTCCGAAGCGAAGCAAGCCACTCTGCACGAAGCTTGCCTGTTCTCACCCTTCTCAGCATGCTTTCTGAGTCAGTTACAATCACAATGTGTGTATGTATCGTGTTTTCTATCCAGCGGAAAGCTGCACTGACCGCCTCCACCTCCATTCTTAAGCTAGATGTAGTGTCATCATACGCCTAGGCTCTCCTGCACCAAACGCCGACCATTAGTTTTGCCAAGAACCCCCAAGCACTTCTCCTACCTCTCAACACCGACCCATCCGTGTAGATAATCACATCACCCGGGCGAGAATTTTCCTGAATTAATTGCTGAATTTCCACTTCCGTGGCCCCTGCTGGCCACTCCCTGCACTCCCGGCTCAATGTGATTATAACTCTGCACAAGTCTGACTGCACGGCTGGCACTCTGACCCACTCCTCTCCTCGCCTAATGTTCTCCAAGGGGCACACCTGTCTGATCGTATCCTCTGCCTGAGCCATCCATGATTTCCCTCTTATCAGTCTCTGACCCTTAACTACGTCCAGCGCTTCATGCAACGGGTGATCTGTGTCTGCAGCTACTCTGAGGTATGCCTTCGCTTGCATCACCTTGTGCCTACCAGCAACAGTAGGCAGACCAAGGATGTAACGCATACACACTACTGGAGTGTCTCTGGTGCATCCCTGAATGACCCGCATAGCTTCATTCTGTATGCGCTCTAATTTCACCAGCTGACTCTTTGAGACAGTGAG
>JACEFZ010027668.1:20000-45000 GCA_014155875.1 Cepaea nemoralis
CTTTATTACGTACACGTGGTGACTGTTTCTGATACAGGAAATCGGACCCATTTAATGAGAATATTATGACGGACATTGTTCTTTCAGTTGGCGTCTTGGCGAAAGCAATATAATCTTCTTCAGGTATCAAATACAAAAGTAAACAACACATAAATCGTACTGGTCGTGGCTCACCGCGACTGGTTTGTCAAGCACACACAAACATGTCCAAACTCTAGCGCTGTGTGGCAGGAGTTGTGTGGTTTGTCTTAGAGTGGTTGGTGTCAGCTGGTCTTGTTGGACTCTTGAAATTCCCGGGGCTGATGTCTAACCCTGGACGCCGTATGTCGGGGAATGGTGAGACGCAGTTTCACTATCCACTAAGCCACAGCGCCGGCTCATATATTGGTGTGTGTGTGTGTGTGTGTGTGTGTGTGTGTGTGTGTGTGTGCGTGCGTGCGTGCGTGCGTGCGTGCGTGCGTGCGGTGCGGTGCGGTGGTGTACAACGCTAATAAGACGTTACAGGCAGTGTCCTAGTGGTGCACAGACTGGAGTTGGCAAGTTAATCCCAATAAAACTGGATGCCTGTGGTAACAAATCAATCACAAAGATCAAGCTCCCCATTATCACCTTTCTTCTTCTGCCCTTTAACCCCTATTGGGGCGTGGGCCCTCAATCAAACCACGTCGAGACATCCTAGCTGTCACTATCTCCTCCAGCTCCCCCCCCCCCCCCCCCCCCCCCCCCCCCCATGGCCGCCCAATGTTAGTTATCTCTGTCTGTTATTCACCTCTCCGTGTGAATTCATATCTCCCATTCTCACACGATAAACTGACTTACTTTTGAGAGAAAAGACATATCGCGGTATTCAGGAGAAATATTTGAGCTATGAATTCCACATTGATAACTCCAATAAACAGATATCAATTGAAACGAGAAAATAAAGAGTGCTGAAGTGCTACTTAGAAACTATACTTTTGGATGGATGTGAAGCGTGGCCAATAAGCAGTCAAGCTGAAAAGCATCTGATGGCTGTGGAAATGTGGTTTCTGAGGAAATGCAAAGAATACCATGGACAGACAGAAAAACCAACGAACAAGTCTTTAAAAAGTAAATACCTGGATGGCTTGGCCACGTGGCATGGTCGAGACAGGAACAAGGAGCTGATCCACGACTCTGGTGATCGAGTGAGATGGTAGAACATGACCGCCCACGCTTATCGGCATGGCACATGACGGATGGATGGAATGTCATACAAAGATGTAGGAGGGGATTGCCGTCTGATAGGTCTTGTCGTGTTGCGTTGGTGATCATGTCTGTTCACTGCCTTTTATTTTCTCTATTGCCAATCATTTCTGATGCCTGTGTTCCTCCGTGCCATTATGTCTAACTGTCCAGCATCTTCTCTCTCTTTTTCTCCTTATGCTTCTCTTCCCTTCCAGCTTTCTCATTGTGACGACATACTCCAGCTCTCCTCTTTTCATTACACGCCAAAAGGATGTGGACTGAATTGTTCTGATACAATAAACCAGTTATCTTTGTGAGTTAACCTCTCTCACGATATCTTCGTTGTCCTTACTGTCCGTCCACTGTGCTCTCGTCATTCTCCCATAACATCACATCTGCACAGCTTCCACATAATGATTCACTTGTCCACGGCAGGGAACTGTAACCCCAAAAGTAATAGTTGCCGTCCACGTGGGATAAAGACTGGGAATACTAATATTGTCCGATGTTCGGTGTGAACGGTTTGGGCTCAACCAGAATGAGGGCACGTGAGTGCTACTTGGATGCACCCAGGATACACCCACTGCCGGGCTTTTGTCTAAAAATAATGGTTGCCAGTAGGCAAAGCTACTAAATTATTACACCCATTGTGACAGCGTGATACATGCGTGGTATCTTGTCCATCAAATTGCGCCATATTCTTGCTCAAATCACCCTCTATATAAATACCCGGATGACATGAAAGGTCATCGGCTCCAGAGAGAGGTGTCATAGATGTGGACAGCAGAGACAACTGAGTGAGTGGCGGCACTGGTGAGAATGCCCTGCGAGGATAGGTGGATGGGTTTATAGTGAGCCGTGTATGGAGCAGCGTTATAATGTGCTAATTACCTGGGCAAAGAGTTTAGAGAGTGGTGTGGAGGGCCAGCCCAGGCAGACAGACACTCACCAACTGCTAGTGAGTGATGCCGGTGATCACGATGCCACTATTTACACCGACGGTTCAATGTTACACCGGAAACCCTCAGGACGGGGCATGGCCAGGGTACAGGGAGAAACTTTCGAAGAAAGAGCGGTACTTATGCAGGCCATACCTCCCCCATCATGATGCTAGAACTGGAGGCACTGACCGCTGTTCTCTGATTATACACTGATTATGACGAAGTTAGAGGTCTGCGTGGCCAACAGGTACATCTTGCTGGCGCTTACACTGCCTGTGCACTGATGACGGCGTAGTGGAGTCATCTCAAACACAGGTCAGTTGGAATTAAACGTTGACTTCTCGTTCAGAAAGTGATGGCAAACTACTGAACGTGATATTACATAACAAATCAACCAGGATTGATTGCAACGTCCTGCAAAAGATTTGAACAGATATGCTGTCTGACTCACGTTAAAACACAGAAGGGCGGACACAGACGTCGGTGGTGTGCATGAATTTCTTTAATGCCACAAACTGTCATAGATACACTGTCCTGGACATGGAGAAATGCGTGGCAGTGAGTGGGCTGCTTGACTGGTTTCTAGAGCACCTATATAGGACAATATTCAGAAGAACAAATCTTTTATACTGCTAGCAACCTTGAAAGAGCATCTCTGCAATGGTACGGCATGCAATGGGATGCTAAGTTGCAGGCTGAAGAAACACAATACAATATGGAATCACTGTTACACGTGGATTGTGGAGGTGTGCGAGATGTGCGTGATGCAATTAGCATCCATACTCTTCGAGATCTGCTGAGGGAACGCTAATGGGCGTGTGCCGATTAAAGTAACGTCGCTTCTGTTAACCAGTGAGGAATATCTTGTACTTCCTTCTATGTCTTTCCCATATTACTTCATCTCTATAGCTAACCATGTTCTGCGTGCTTTATACTGCGTGATCTCATTGTGTTGCTTCTGTCTTGCGGCTCCTAGAGGAAGAACTTGCCAGTTATGCTTGTAACTGGTTGTTTCATTGTGTGTCGGATACCGAGTCAGAATTGTTCCTTCAGCTCTTGATTCTCCGGAAGATGTCTTGTTATCTCCAGGAGCTGCACATTGTGATTCTGCCATAGTATTTAACGTCCTTTATTCTGTGCAGATAACGGTTGGGGTGGTGGTGCATTTAAGAAAGTAGTGCTGATAATGGCATGCGCCCTGTCAGAGAAAGGTTTGATACCAGCTCTTGTCGTTTGGTAAGGGAGGGAAAGTCTGTGCACTCAGGCTTTAAAACATGTGATGGTCTGAACACTCCACATCCTCACAGCAGGTTCTTAGGGTTGTGCCTTTACTCTGCCCATTCCCAGAGACATGAAGTTTGTTAAATTACTGAATATTATTTTTCCCGTTCCTAATGTTTATTAAAAGTCACAGACCATCACTGATTTGACTTAGCCGTGAATATTTTAACTTTGTTGCTGGCTTTAATTCTTTAATAGCTTCAAGGCACATTTATTACAATAGTTTAAGTGAGCTTTTGCCACCTGAAGTAATGGTGATAAATTTCCGTGAGATGTTCACACTGCCAGCAATGACCATAAATCACACTGACTCTAGATATTTACGACCTGTATGTGAAGATCAGCTTATATTCAAACTGCCAATCATCATAAATTGCAAGTGGAGCACGTGATCATTTAAAAACATCTTTTTTCAAATTGCTACAAGAACTACTAATGTTGTTTTTTTTTTAAATTTACACAAAGGAATAGCGGGAAGTAATCGAGCATCACGTGACAAAGCGTGTCTTCATCTCATTGTATAAACACAGACAATAGGGTAGTATCATTAACGCCACTAGTGTGACAACATGGTGAAGGACAAATAACAACAAGTTAGCAGCGCAACATTTCACCAAGCAACAAATAGAACTATTGAAAGATACCATGGCAACGAGCTGGCTAACGAGAAAGCGTACATTCAGGTCATTCTTTGCAGTATTAGACAAAACATGGCTGCCACACGATCAAATGATGGCATTACTTTCAGCTACATCAACACGCAATCAATAATGGAGGAATAATTTCCCAGAGTTCAGGAGGAAATAATACTACCTCCGGCACGGCGGTAAGAACAAGATGGTTCATTAATTATCATCTCATGCCTATTCATTAATTACGGCTCATTTTTCGATAAAAGATATTTTCATGGCTGAAAAAACAAATAAAAGTTCCATTGAATGCTTTGAAATTGGTGCTTTCGTGAGCATGTTGTATCTCCTAGCCTCTTTCTGTCGCTCATTGATTGCACTCTGTTCCGAATAGAGGTTTTCATTCATCCTGCATTCGAATGTAATGGTCGGCGTCACGAAGTACGCTTTGGCTCTTCTTCTTCTTTTGCTTCTGCTTCGTCGTCCTCTTCACGTCTTCGTCGTCGTCTACTGTGTCGTCTACTGTGTCGTCTACTGTGTCGTCTACTGCGTCGTCTACTGTGTCGTCTACTGTGTCGTCTACTGTGTCGTCTACTGCGTCGTCTACTGTGTCGTCTACTGCGTCGTCTCCTGCGTCGGCTTCTGCGTTGGCTTCTGCGTCGTCTACTGTGTCGTCTACTGTGTTGTCTACTGTGTCGTCTACTGTGTCATCTACTGCGTCGTCTACTGCGTCGTCTACTGCGTCGTCTACTGCGTCGTCTACTGTGTCGTCTACTGTGTCGTCTACTGCGTCGTCTACTGCGTCGGCTTCTGCGTCGGTTGTTGCTTCGGCTTCTGCGTTGGCTTCTGCGTCGTCTACTGTGTCGTCTACTGTGTCGTCTACTGTGTCGTCTACTGTGTCGTCTACTGTGTCGTCTACTGTGTCGTCTACTGTGTCGTCTACTGCGTCGTCTACTGTGTCGTCTACTGTGTCGTCTACTGTGTCGTCTACTGCGTCGTCTACTGCGTCGTCTACTGTGTCGTCTACTGTGTCGTCTACTGTGTCGTCTACTGCGTCGTCTACTGTGTCGTCTACTGCGTCGTCTACTGCGTCGTCTTCTGCGTTGGCTTCTGCGTCGTCTACTGTGTCGTCTACTGCGTCGTCTACTGTGTCGTCTACTGTGTCGTCTACTGCGTCGTCTACTGCGTCGTCTACTGTCGTTCGTGTCGTTACTGTCGTCGTCTACTGTGTCGTCTACTGTGTCGTCTACTGCGTCGTCTACTGTGTCGTCTCTGCGTCGTCTACTGCTGTCTTCTGCGTCTTCTGGTCGCTACTGCGTCGCTACTGTGTCGTCTACTGTGTCGTCTACTGTGTCGTCTACTGGTCGTCTACTGTGTCGTCTACTGTGTCGTCTACTGGTCGTCTACTGGTCGTCTACTGTGTCGTCTACTGTGTCGTCTACTGCGTCGTCTACTGCGTCGTCTACTGTGTCGTCTACTGTGTCGTCTACTTCGTCCTGTCGTCTACTGCGTCGTCTACTGTGTCGTCTACTGGTCGTCTACTGCGTTGGCTTCTGCGTCGTCTACTGTGTGTAGTCGTCTACTGTGTCGTCTACTGGGTCGTCTACTGTGTCGTCTACTGTGTCGTCTACTGTGTCGTTCTACTGCTGTCGTCTACTGCTTCGTTACGTGTCCTACTGCGTCGTCTACTGCGTCGTCTACTGTGTCGTCTACTGTGTCGTCTACTGCGTCGTCTACTGCGTCGTCTACTGCGTCGTCTACTGTGTCGTCTACTGTGTCGTCTACTGTGTCGTCTACTGTGTCGTCTACTGCGTCGTCTACTGCGTCGTCTACTGCGTCGTCTACTGTGTCGTCTACTGTGTCGTCTACGTGTCGTCTACTGCGTCGTCTACTGTGTCGTCTACTGCGTCGTCTACTGCGTTGGCTTCTGTCGTCGTCTACTGTGTCGTCTACTGGTGTCTACTGCTGTCGTCTACTGCGTCGTCTACTGCGTCGTTCTACTGGTGCGTCTTACTACGTGTCGTCTACTGTGTCGTTACTGTGTCGTCTACTGCGTCGTCTACTGGTCGTCTACTGTGTCGTCTACTGTGTCTCTACTGTTCGTCTACTGTGTCGTCTACTGCGTCGTCTACTGTGTCGTCTCTCGTGTCGTCTACTGTGTCGTCTACTGCGTCGTCTCTGCGTCGTCTCTGTGTCGTCTACTGTGTCGTCTAGCGTCGTCTACTGCGTCGTTACGGTGTCTACTGTGTCGTCTCTGTGTCTCTACTGGTCGTTCGTCTCTGTCTACTGCGTCGTCTCTGTCTCGTCGTCTACTGTGTCGTCTACTGCGTCGTCTACGTGCGTTCTACTGTTCGTCTACGGCTCGTCGCTTCTGTGTCGTCTCTGTTCGCTACTGCTGTTCTGTCTACTGTGTCGTCTACTGCTGTCGTCTCTGTGTCGCTACTGCTGTCTCTGCTGTCTTCTGCTGCTACTGTGTTCTGTGTCTACTGCGTCGTCTCTGCTTGTCTACTGTGTGCTTCTGCTGCTGCTTCAGCTGCTGCTGTTTCTGCTGCTGCTGCTTCTGCTGCTGCTGCTTCTGCTACTGCTGCTTCTGCTGCTGCTTCAGCTGCTGCTGTTTCTGCTGCTGCTGCTTCGGCTGCTGCTTTTGCTTCTGCTTCTGCTGCTGCTTCAGCTGCTGCTGTTTCTGCTGCTGCTGCTTCTGCTGCTGCTGCTTCTGCTGCTGCTTCAGCTGCTGCTGTTTCTGCTGCTGCTGCTTCTGCTGCTGCTTCAGCTGCTGCTGTTTCTGCTGCTGCTGCTTCTGCTGCTGCTTCAGCTGCTGCTGTTTCTGCTGCTGCTGCTTCTGCTGCTGTTTCTGCTGCTGCTGTTTCTGCTGCTGCTGCTTCTGCTGCTGCTTCAGCTGCTGCTGTTTCTGCTGCTGCTGCTTCTGCTACTGCTGCTTCTGCTGCTGCTTCAGCTGCTGCTGTTTCTGCTGCTGCTGCTTCGGCTGCTGCTTTTGCTTCTGCTTCTGCTGCTGCTTCAGCTGCTGCTGTTTCTGCTGCTGCTGCTTCGGCTGCTGCTTTTGCTTCTGCTTCTGCTGCTGCTTCAGCTGCTGCTGTTTCTGCTGCTGCTGCTTCTGCTGCTGCTGCTTCTGCTACTGCTGCTTCTGCTGCTGCTGCTTCTGCTGCTGCTGCTGCTTCTGCTTTCGCTGCTGCTTCTGCTGCTGCTGCTTTTGACACAGCCAGGTCAGTGTTTCCGAGTTGGTGATGTATTTGTGTCAGGTTTATTTTCTCCAGACAGATTCCATTCGAGGCAGCGGGATCTATCTACCCGTGGGTAGACTTACTTATAATTTTGCCAGGGCAGTGGTTCTACGGCCTACTCTTTGCCAGGGCGGTGGTTCTACGGCCTACTCTTTGCCAGGGCGGTGGTTCTACGGCCTACTCTTTGCCAGGGCAGTGGTTCTACGGCCTACTCTTTGCCAGGGCGGTGGTTCTACGGCCTACTCTTTGCCAGGGCGGTGGTTCTACGGCCTACTCTTTGCCAGGGCGGTGGTTCTACGGCCTACTCTTTGCCAGGGCGGTGGTCTACGGCCTACTCTTTGCCAGGGCAGTGGTTCTACGGCCTACTCTTTGCCAGGGCGGTGGTTCTACGGCCTACTCTTTGCCAGGGCAGTGGTTCTACGGCCTACTCTTTGCCAGGGCGGTGGTTCTACGGCCTACTCTTTGCCAGGGCGGTGGTTCTACGGCCTACTCTTTGCCAGGGCAGTGGTTCTACGGCCTACTCTTTGCCAGGGCAGTGGTTCTACGGCCTACTCTTTGCCAGGGCAGTGGTTCTACGGCCTACTCTTTGCCAGGGCAGTGCTTCTACGGCCTCTCTTTGCCAGGGCAGTGGTTCTACGGCCTACTCTTTGCCATTTCCAACTGTCATGGTATTTGTAACGTGCACAGTTTGAACACGGAACCTCCCGTTTCTCTCCATTATCCGAGAAGGTTGGGTACCCGGCCTCACTACCCAAGAGATCAGAAGGCCGTGTCAGGTCATCAGATACCAGTGGTTCATAGAAACATTCACTACTCAAGAGATCAGAGGGACGTGTCATGTCATCAGATACCAGTGGTTCTTAGAAACACTCACTGCCCTATACATGGGTCCAACCCGGCACCTTCTGAACTCGAGGCCCCGTCGCTGTGGCTGTTCTGTACTTGCAAGTTGGTACATTGCTGTTGTATATAATTTATCAGTAATATTTCTCATATCAGTGACAAATAAGTCAGGTTTTTTTCTAGCTGCCACTCCCCCAAAAAACCTCTACTTTATCTGCATAATTATTAACATTCCAAGGCTAGCATACATTAAATTATATTTGTGATTTTCGGTGTCTTTATATTAATAGACCAAATATACTTATTGCTCAGACTAATGTCGGAGACGGTATCAATAAAATAACGACTAGGACTAGCGCAAATATGGCCATATAATCGGGTGAGGTTGGATCAAATGTAGTAACAAATGTTGGATCAAAATATATTACAGTATATGGTCTACCCAGGCAAAGCAGAAGTGCCGAAATAAATCTGAGCTGATTGCTTTTCTTTTCCCTCCATCTTTACTTTGTCCTTTGTTTAATATATCTTACTCAAAGTAAGTCCATTCCTCCTTAGTTGGATCGCTGCAACCCTCTTCCAACGGAAAGTAGTTTTTAGATGTGCCAGTTGGACTTCGGAACCAACAACAATATGATCGATTGATTGATTTAGGAACCGACATCAAAGCATTCGGGACATTCCCATAAGCGCTCCGTCCCCATCCTCAGCAACCAGCGCAGAGTTCCAACACTAATAGTTCCAGTAGCAATCTGATTATATGTCCGTCTCGCCTTTCCTCTGAACGTCGAGCGTCGGCCAGATCCCCTCGTCACTCCTCGCTGCTTCATTCTAACCAGACTATGGTGATCCATTTGCTCCTCCGAGGTGTACACGTGCTCCCACAAGGCCGCAACCACATCTGCCTTGTCCAACAACAATATATCCTGACCTACCACAGGGATCACCATTATCTCCGGTACTGTTGAACGCCTACACAGTGAGAATCACCAGTGAGCAAATCACTGGACCTGGCAGGACATTGTCATATGCCGATGATGTTTTAGTGTATAGTCAGGGTAAGGATAGAGAGCAGGTTGCTGTGGAACTACAAACCGAACTCAATCGCATAAGTACTTGGTGTGATGAAGCTGGGGCAATGGTCAACCCAACAAAGGCAACAGTGACTTGGTTCTCGTTGAATAAACATATTGTCAACACTCCAACACCAACTGTAAAGCTGTGTTCAGAGACGGTGGAA
Source organism: Cepaea nemoralis (assembly GCA_014155875.1). Taxonomy (NCBI): domain Eukaryota; kingdom Metazoa; phylum Mollusca; class Gastropoda; order Stylommatophora; family Helicidae; genus Cepaea; species Cepaea nemoralis. The sequence continues at coordinate 29,380 of JACEFZ010027668.1, forward strand.
AGAACGCAGGCAATGAATTACCTGGGGATACGGTTTGGTCGAAGCCTTGCTTATAATGAGCACATAGACCAGGTGATAACAAAGGCCAAGCGGGGTTTGGCTTCGATGCGGGTGATGGCGGCAGAAAACTGTGAGCAGCGCCATCCATATCTTTTGTACTAGGGACTGGTCATATCTGTTTTGGAGTATGCAATGGCAATCCTGACTCTCAGCCGTAAGCAGATAGAAAGGATGGAAAGGATACAGAATGAAGCTATGTGCATTATTCTTAGATGTACAAGAGATACAGCATGCAGGGCGGTGCGCTACCTCCTTGATTTTCCAACCATTGAAGAGAGAATACAAGATTGCAGAGCACACGCCTACCTCAGAGTTAACGCAAACACACAACATCCACTGCATAGTGAAATTATGAAGGTGAAGGGCAGCAGGTTAAAAAGAGGACGGTCGTGGATGGGTCAAGCCGAGGGCATTCTTCAACAGGTATGTTCACTTGAGGACTTAGAACCTGGCGAGGAGTGGGTACGTCTCTTTCAGTCTACATCCAACTAGACAGAAAATGCAGACAAGAAAATCCGGCTGCTGTGGAGGCTGAAGTACAAGCTTTGATTTTCGAGAATTCGCTAGACGGTGAAGCTGTCATCTACACAGATGGGTCGGTCGTCCGACAAGTGAGAAGCTCATGGGCCTTTACGGCTCGGGCCGGAGGGAGAATTGTGAAGGAGGACTCTGGTGCTTTCACTGAAAACACAAGTAGCCTGACTATGGAAGTCAAGGCAGTAAGTAAAGCAATAACATGGCTTGAGACACAGACATTCACTAGGGCATGTTTCCTTAGCGACTCAATGAACATGATCCGAAGAGAATGGTTGCTGCCTCTGGAGCGGTCTCGGCTGGCAAAGATTAGTTTCATCTTCGTGCCCAGGGCATGCGGGAGTACAAGGAAATGAGCGGGCTGACAAGCTCGCAGGTGAGGCTACGGTGGAGGGCGGACGCGCCATGGATCAGGCTGACATTCTGAATGCTGTACGAGAAGTAAGACTTTTGCGTAAACCAAGTGATGACTGTGAATCTACAACCATGGCCAGACTGCCAGAAAAGCAAATTAAAAGAGGGGTGGCCAAACAAGAACACTACGCAGGAAGCCAAAGAAAATTGATAAACCAACACAGAACTGGTGTCGTTAGTCGCTACACGCTGCTGGATTTGCTGAGGAGGGGATCCGAGCACTTATGGACTGAATGGTTCGATGTGCAGTGAGGATGATCTTTCGACTAACTAACTAACTTAATATATAATCACCTATTCTAGGCTTTCATCATGTGTGTCTAAATTTTAATTTCATTCTCGTCTATTTTATTTTTATTTATTTATTTTTTTTAAAAATTATTTTAAATAATTTTTAAAAATACATTTGAACACTGAAAGTCTGGTTTTCCTGAAAATGTGCCAATTTTCCCCTTCCATTATTCATTGAGCACATGTGTGTGTGTGTGTGTGTGTGTGTGTGTGTGTGTGTGTGTGTGTGTGCCTGCGTGCGTGCGTGCGTGTGTGTGTGTGTGTGTGTGTTTGTATTGGCGCATTGTTTGCGGTTTTCGGGACCCAATGCCTCTTCCAAATCTGGTATTCTCTGGTCCCGTAGATTTAATTTTGAAAAAGTATATGTAGCTGTTCTCTCTCTCTCTCTCTCTCTCTCTCTCTCTCTCTCTCTCTCTCTCTCTCTCTCTCTCTCTCTCTCTCTCTCTCTCTCTCTCTCTCTCTCTCTGTGTGTATGTGTGTGTGTGCTCTGATATATTCTTAAATGACGATCTGTCTAGCACTGTTTAATGTAATGATGTTAGCAATTACTTGTGACAACAAACGGGTGTAATACTTGGACAATTAAACAAATCAGCTTAACAACACACGGGTGTATAACTTGGACATGTAACAACGCAGCTGTACAACATACTGGTGTGAAGCATGGACATGTAACAAATCACTTGAATAACACACGGTTGTCAAACTTGGACAATGTAACAGATCAATTGAATAACACACGGGTGTCAAACTTGGACATGTAACAAATCACTTGAACAACACACGGTTGTCAAACATGGACAATGTAACAGATCAGTTGAATAAGACACGGGTGTCAAACTTGGACAATGTAACAGATCAGTTGAATAACACACGGTTGTCAAACTTGGACAATGTAACAGATCAGTTGAATAACACACGGGTGTCAAACTTGGACAATGTAACAGATCAGTTGAATAACGCACGGGTGTCAAACTTGGACAATGTAACAGATCAGTTGAATAACACACGGGTGTCAAACTTGGACACTGTAACAGATCAGTTGAATAACACACGGGTGTCAAACTTGGACAATGTAACAGATCAGTTGAATAACACACGGGTGTCAAACTTGGACAATGTAACAGATCAGTTGAATAACACACGGGTGTCAAACTTGGACAATGTAACAGATCTTTTTAAAAGCACACGGGTGTCAAACTTGGACAATGTAACAGATCAGTTGAATAACACACGGGTGTCAAACTTGGACAATGTAACAGATCAGTTGAATAACACACGGGTGTCAAACTTGGACAATGTAACAGATCTTTTTAAAAGCACACGGGTGTCAAACTTGGACAATGTAACAGATCAGTTGAATAACACACGGGTGTCAAACTTGGACAAAGTAACAGATCAGTTGAAAAGCACACGGGTGTCAAACTTGGACACTGTAACAGATCAGTTGAATAACACACGGGTGTCAAACTTGGACAATGTAACAGATCAGTTGAATAACACACGGGTGTCAAACTTGGACAATGTAACAGATCAGTTGAATAACACACGGGTGTCAAACTTGGACAATGTAACAGATCAGTTGAATAACACACGGGTGTCAAACTTGGACAATGTAACAGATCTTTTTAAAAGCACACGGGTGTCAAACTTGGACAATGTAACAGATCAGTTGAATAACACACGGGTGTCAAACTTGGACAATGTAACAGATCAGTTGAATAACACACGGGTGTCAAACTTGGACAATGTAACACATCTTTTTAAAAGCACACGGGTGTCAAACTTGGACAATGTAACAGATCAGTTGAATAACACACGGGTGTCAAACTTGGACAATGTAACAGATCAGTTGAATAACACACGGGTGTCAAACTTGGACAATGTAACAGATCAGTTGAATAACACACGGGTGTCAAACTTGGACAATGTAACAGATCTTTTTAAAAGCACACGGGTGTCAAACTTGGACAATGTAACAGATCAGTTGAATAACACACGGGTGTCAAACTTGGACAAAGTAACAGATCAGTTGAAAAGCACACGGGTGTCAAACTTGGACAATGTAACAGATCAGTTGAATAACACACGGGTGTCAAACTTGGACAAAGTAACAGATCAGTTGAAAAGCACACGGGTGTCAAACTTGGACAATGTAACAGATCAGTTGAATAACACACGGGTGTCAAACTTGGACAATGTAACAGATCAGTTGAAAAGCACACGGGTGTCAAACTTGGACAAAGTAACAGATCAGTTGAAAAGCACATACGAACCTTTTAAAGTAAGTGTTGCAGAAGAACGGGGAAAATTCACTGGGCGAAAAAGAGAACAAACAGATCTGTCTAGCAAGGGCTATACGTTGAAGCAGATTGGTTATTAAGACAAATAAAACTGAGGAAAATGAAATATAGTGGCATATAAATTTAAAAACAAAACAAAACATGAATGTATGAAAAAGAAAACTATTGAGGGGGAGGGGTTCCGGAGGGGGGGGGGGGGGGGGGGGGGGGGGGGAGGGATGTAACGTAGAAGCGAAGGAGAGGAATATTCCAACTTAGGATGTCGAATAAAGTGTACAGAGCCAACAACAGAGCCAGGACTAATGGCATATATTAGAGAGAAAGTTCGACAGACTGTTAAGGGTGCACAGTTCTACCAGAGAGAAGGATGATGATGATGATGATGATGATGATGATGATGATGATGATGATGATGATGATGATGATGATGATGATGATGATGATGATGATGATGATGATGGTGATGAGTAATCAATGCTTGTCTAGAAACTTGCAGCGGTAATGTTGAATGTTTACCTGACCTTGCGTATTTGCTGCTGTCGTATGTAATTAAACGTAATCTACTAGGTATGTATATGTGTGCTTGTCCGCATGTGTACACAGACTGTTTTGTGTTTCTTTCATTGCTCAGACTAATAGCTTTGAACAAAGTAGTCTCCATGACAACCAGAAATACAAAATCTAACGACCAGGTTGCTAAAACGAATGTACCGATCGTTAAGCAGTTTGCCAAACCGTAACCTATGCCTGTTTCAACCCAACCTGGTTGTGAGCTGTACAAACTGAGCTACCAAGCACTGTTTCGTTTTTACTAGGTCACATGGTGTTACCATTAAATAATCGCCCATGTGGATATATTTTCAAAGGACGCAGTCTGGAAGATACATCCATTATGAAATGGAGAGGGTCAATTTGGGGGGGGGGGGGGGGGGGACGCCATCATATACACAGAAGGGCAATGCGGTGAAAACATTCATCGGCAAACAACAAAAATTGACCGATTGACTTATTAATGTGTAAATATGTACTATTTTTACAAAATGAAAGCACTTGAATGTAGTGAAAGATAAAGAAAATATACTACCATTGAATTTATCCACTGAGTTAGTTTTCTGCATTTCGCGTAGTGGTGTGATGGGGGTGAAGTGGTATTTTATTTCTTGTATGGAAAGAATTAGCAATGACTTGAATGTCTGAGGACGTCTTACTGCCTAACATCTGTATCATTGTTGTGCCAGGGCATGCGGGTGAAGGAGGACACGCACGAGCAAATAGGCTTGTAGGCGTGGCTACTGTGGGGAACGTACCACCCTGGGACAGGTTGACTTCCGGAACGGCCGCAGGGTGGCAGGATGAATAAATGACTCAAGGAATTGGTGTAGTTCTAAAATGTTGATCAGACTGCAAAAGCATCAATTCAAACGAGTGAAGATAGACAAGAGCGCCATGCGGGGAGACAATGACGTGAAGATAGACAAGAGCGCCATGCGGGGAGACAATGAAGTGAAGATAGACAAGAGCAACATGCTGGGAGACAATGAAGTGAAGATAGACAAGACCGCCATGCGGGGAGACAATGAAGTGAAGATAGACAAGAGCAACATGCTGGGAGACAATGAAGTGAAGATAGACAAGAGCGCCATGCGGGGAGACAATGAAGTGAAGATAGACAAGAGCGCCATGCGGGGAGACAATGAAGTGAAGATAGACAAGAGCGCCATGCGGGGAGACAGTGAAGTGAAGATAGGCAAGAGCGCCAAGCGGGGAGACAATGAAGTGAAGATAGGCAAGAGCGCCATGCGGGGAGACAATGAAGTGAAGATAGACAAGAACGCCATGCGGGGAGACAATGAAGTGAAGATAGACAAGGGCGCTATGTGAGAAGACAAAGAAGAATAGTCAACCAACACAGAACTGGTGGGAGATACCGAGGAGGAGATCTGGACACTGATGAACTATTATTTCGATGTGCAACAAGATTGACCTGTTGACTATCCACCTATCAATCTTTCTTGTATATGACCATTATTATTCATCCTTTTCTGCCTTTCATCCCCAATAGACAGAATTAAGTCATCAACAAACTGACACCAAGCCCTCGTACATTTTGTCATCTCCTGCAGTTCCTTGCATTCTGTCTCTCCCATGTCCTTCATTTGTCTCTAACGACAACAACCGTGTACTCTGACTGTGAATGAGAAGCGAGGCATTGGAAAACCTGGGGGAGACTGAGCAGAGCAGCAGTTCAAAATACGGGCAGACCTAGAGACATGATGCTGGATGGACTGAGAAGGTAGTAGGGAGGGATAGCATCAGTGGTAGAAGAGGAACAGACAGACCTAGAGAAATGATGCTGGATGGACTGAGAAGGTGGTGGGGAGGGATAGCATCAGTGGTATACGAGGTACAGACAGACCTAGAGAAATGTTGCTGGATGGACTGAGAAGGTGGTAGGGAGGGATAGCATCAGTGGTATAAGAGGTACAGACAGACCTAGAGAAATGTTGCTGGATGGACTGAGAAGGTGGTAGGGAGGGATAGCATCAGTGGTATAAGAGATACAGACAGACCTAGGGAAATGATGCTGGGTGGACTGAGACGGTGGTAGGGAGGGATGTTATCACTAGATGTGACCGAAGCACCAGGAACCGAGATCTGTTAAGATGCAAGGACGCTGACGGCCATGAGCAGAGCACGTTATGAGGATGATAGATATAATTCTGCTCTCCGTGTGTTGTTATCTCCCACAGGTTTTACACTGCAGCAAAGGCCCGCAACTACCCCATGCCATGCCATTTAAGCTTATCCATGATTAGTTGGATTTTGCACTAAAGTTTTCTACAGGACATTAGCCGGCTCTTACGACATGCATGGTAGGTGATAGTATTGCTATTCTTGGCGCCCCTCACGAGTCCCGGTCACGCACGGGCGGTATCATGCCGCAACTTCACTCCGGTCTGTGCACCCCCGCCACCCATTGTTCAGTGTTTCAACAGCTGGTAATATCTGGGTTTCCCACTCAACAATCGTACACACTGACCTTCCTTATCCTGATTAAATTTATGCATCTCTAAACTCCACTTTGTGTATCGGTAAATTAACTTTGATTAACTTTATTGTCACGTGTCAAAGCAGGTGAATGTAATTCTTCTTTTCAATAGTCCTCTTTCGGATTTTACTTCGTATAAAGTCGTCCAGTTATTGCCAAACTGTATTGGTTGTGGTATCGGTATTTGAGGTCAAATATGATTTACCAAAGCGGCTTATTTCTAATACCCGTACATTTTAACCACAAAGTGAATAAGCACTTTACTAATTCTGAAGTGTTGGAAAACGAGGGCAAAGTTAATATACACGTACACTGACAGTCAGGTATTGCCAGTCATTGTGTCCCAGCCAAGTTATATACTGACTCTTTTCAATCATTGTTTCTTGTATTTACTCTCAGAGGTGACCTGCTATTCAAGCGTTGAGACACCCACGTGACTACACATGCAAGAAAATGTGTCGGTGCCCGCTGCGGGGCACGTCTTAACTTATGTATATGTAACTTGTATATGTGCGACCTTCTGCCATGACCCGTCATAAATCTTTACCAGCCAACACTCGCAGCTGTACAATAGTTATTCACCGAAACCGACCTTGTTGTTGCTTGGCTGTCAATATTTTATTTCAACTTTCATATGTCTATGTTTATACAATAAGTGAAGATATTGCAAGTGCAAATGCTATAAGTAAAGATGTTACACGTGAAACACAAGTGAAGATACTACACGCGTAAATACTACAAGTGAAGATACTACACGTGTAAATACTACATGTGTAAATACTACAAGTGAAGATACTACACGTGTAAATACTACAAGTGAAGATACTACACATGTAAATACTACAAATGAAGATACTACACGTGTAAATACTACAAGTGAAGATACTACACATGTAAATACTACAAATGAAGATACTACACGTGTAAATACTACAAATGAAGATACTACCCGTGTAAATACTACAAGTGAAGATACTACACATGTAAATACTACAAGTGAGGATACTATACGTGTAAATACTACAAGTGAGGATACTATAAGTGAAGTGAAACACTATAAGTATGTTTTGCCCATGCAGCATGATACCTCTCTCGGCCTGTCTAGTTTACTCCAGAGGAAAGGTCACACAAATACGTCTGGAACAAGACAAGCCGCAAAAGCTGCCGGATCAGCAAAGCAATGCTCCAATTGTCCTCTTGTCGGAGCTTCGATCTCAGAAGCGTTGCTGCGCAAATCTTAGGTATGTCCTGCCATGACATTTAGTCTTTAAGTTGCATTTCCTCGCACCAGGATAAGGCTTGTACCCTCCCAATTGTGCTCATCCGCCCGAAGCCGTTGGCACAATGTGGGGTGAAGGGTTTGGTGAGCGCCGCCCAGCATTCTGCGCTAACAGAAAGCAGGTAGTACCGTCTACTGCATACGGTAGCTCAGTCATTCATATCTGAGACTAAGATCTGACACAGGAAGATACTACGCATGATAATATGTATCATTACAGATATAACTTAGTCATCTTACTGTGGTATACCGAGGACTACTCATGGGAGAGAAATTCAGGGAAACAAAGAACAAGCAACCGACGTCCAGGTTAAGGCAACTGTTATCAAATGCATCAGAAAGACATGGCAACAACATCTTGTTGATGGGATCAAACACATGATTCTTCTCCGTGTCCGAACACTGGACAAAGACTGGCATTGACACACTCACCCCGCCCATTAAGCACATGCTGACAGACAGCACAGGCAACCCAGCATAGACTGCAGGAGTACCACATGTTTACTTAACCGGTGCTTCAGCATGAGCTTACAGTGGCACCCATCCACACACAGCCATTATGAGTTGTCGCGGCACCACATTGCAGTAACTTGAATCCACAGATTTTAGCTTCTTTTGTGAGCATAGAAAGCAATCATGGACAAGGAGGGAAAAGTGTGGTTGTAGTAGTAGGAGGAGAGGTGCAGCGGCATCAGAAAGAGAGGAACGAGAAGAATGAGAACAAGAAGAACAAGAAGAAACACGAGTACAAGAACAAAAACAAGAACAAGAAGAAAAACAAGAACAATAGGTAGAAGAAGAAGAAGAAGAAGATGAACAAAAACAAGAACATGAAGAAAAACAAGAACAGTGGGAAGAAGAAGAACAAGCAGAAGTTGGAAAAATACAAGAACAAGAAGAAAAAAAAACTAGAAAACGAAGAGCGAGAAAAAGAGAAAGAACCAGAAGAAGAAGTAGAGGCGCATATACGTACTGCTCAGCCATTAAATGTGACATTTCAACATGAAACAAGAAGGTATATTAAGATCCTGCGAAGAGACAACAAACACAAACTTCTACGCATACCTTACAAGGACCTCAGGATAAGAACATAAATCACAGACCGCGTGATATAATCCACTTGTGAGTGAATGGGGAGATATATTGGGACTTTTAGAAAAATATAATACCAGCTAAGACAAATACCTTAAATCACTGCAGCCATGTCGGCAGTTTCGGTTATAGCAACCTTTGTCAAAGCCAACACACAAACACAATTAATAGCGAGACAAGTCTGATAGAACTGCCCGAATAACATGGTTTGATGCATTCATTAAATGTGGTAGTAGTTAAACTCTGAGGTTACTTGATGCATTCATTACATGTGGTAGTAGTTAAACTCTGAGGTTACTTGAAATATCAAACAATAACAGCCAGCATAACAGGAGAACACAAACAAGGCTTCTGTATTGTATGACCTAAACATGTAGTTGTCTGTATTGTGTCTGTTGCAGGATGCTATGTCTTCTAACTTGCTGGTACTGTGTCTATTGTAGGATGCTATGTCTTGTAACTTGCTGTTACTGTGTCTGTTGCAGGATGCTATGTCTTGTAACTTGCTGTTACTGTGTCTGTTGTAGGATGCTATGACTTGTAACTTGCTGTTACTGTGTCTGTTGTAGGATGCTATGACTTGTAACTTGCTGTTACTGTGTCTGTTGTAGGATGCTACGTCTTGTAACTTGCTGTTACTGTGTCTGTTGTATGATGCTATGTCTTGTAACTTGCTGTTACTGTGTCTGTTGTAGGATGCTATGTCTTCTTCTTCTTCTTCTTTTCATTCATCCGGAGTGTTTTTTCAGATGTGATTGCGGTGTGTCTGTTATGCGCCCTTGGGCCGAAACCCGTAGGCCAACACATCGACTTTAGCGTGCTTTTTTGACCAGGTAGCATTCCTGGGAGACTCTCACTGTTGTGGTGCCATCTACAACCATGCTGGCCAAGTTAGAACGGTCGAAGACAACGGTCATCCCTCAAAGGAAGGCAGGGACAGTCCATAGCATTTTCCGCCATCCAAGGTTGCTTCCATAGTTGCAGGGCTGACACATAACGCCCTGGATCTGGGCTCACCGAGGGAAATCGTCACGTCCTGCTCATGGCTGCTTTAGATCCTCACTTCAATATATTGGTCATTTCGTTTGCCCCGGGCCATTCCCGCACAAACCAGACAGGTTTGCAGACGGTATCCACTCAGCGAGTTTTCGGACATGTGCTTGTCGTTGCGCCCGTCAGAGCTATTCCAGGCACGACAGACATTCGGAAAACTACCTAGTCAGAGCTGTTCCGAACAAGAGCGGCATTCGGAAACTAGGTAGTCAGAGCTGTTCCTAGCACGAGAGACATTCGGACGAGACATTTCACTCGGACGTAATTGCGTAGTGTCAATTTTTAGTTTGCCACCCGTAGGACGACACTTCCGACTTCAGCGGGCATTTTTTAATGAGGTTAGCCTTCCTCGGGTTTCGAGACTCTTGTTTCGGCTTCCACACAGCGAGCTTTCGCTTTGGGCTGCCACGTAATGGATTCGCAAGACCGGCGTTCCATTTCGTGTCAACGAGACAATTTTCCACCTTTGACTACACTCACTCCATGAGTGTGGTTACAGACTATCGGACGTCTGCGAGACGTGCGACCGAGGTGTTTTTCCACCTTTTGTGCTCGCTCACGAGGTAGGCTACATGTGCTGCCGGCTCGGCACCTTACCTCCGTGCGTCTGTGGGGGAGTAACGGCCAGTCCCCTTTCATCCGGGGATACCTCATATCCCCCAGCTAAGAGAAATCGAACGAATCTGCGCCGAGCATGTAGCGTTCTCAGCACATCATCACAATTTTGATGTAGGTTTGTGTCGGCCAGGCTCTCACTTCCGAGAGTTTATGGCTTAGAGACGTTCAGCCATACACCTCGGATGGGAGCCTTAGAGGTTATGTCCGAACTGAGATTTAGGGATCGTTTGCCTGATTTTGACTGCTATCCTCAGTCTTACCTACAGGGCAGCAAGTTGTGCCTCTCTTAGTCTGGTCCCTATCCCATGAGCCGTCCGATATGTAGTTTTCACCCATCGGCAAAGCATATGGGGTCGATGGGACACGCAAGCTCTCCCATCACGGCAAGGTGGAGACACATCGGGGGAGGGATGCTATGTCTTGTAACTTGCTGTTACTGTGTCTGTTGTAGGATGCTATGTCTTGTAACTTGCTGTTACTGTGTCTGTTGTAGGATGCTATGTCTTGTAACTTGCTGTTGCTGTGTCTCTTGTAGGATGCTATGTCTTGTAACTTGCTATTACTGTGTCTGTTGTAGGATGCTATGACTTGTAACTTGCTGTTACTGTGTCTGTTGCAGGATGCTATGTCTTGTAACTTGCTGTTACTGTGTCTGTTGTAGAATGCTATGACTTTCAACTTGCTGTTACTGTGTCTGTTGTAGGATGCTATGTCTTGTAACTTGCTGTTACTGTGTCTGTTGTAGGATGCATTGACTTGTAACTTGCTGTTACTGTGTCTGTTGTAGGATGCTATGTCTTGTAACTTGCTGTTACTGTGTCTGTTGTAGGATGCTATGACTTGTAACTTGCTGTTACTGTGTCTGTTGTAGGATGCTATGACTTGTAACTTGCTGTTACTGTGTCTGTTGTAGGATGCTATGTCTTGTAACTTGCTGTTACTGTGTCTGTTGTAGGATGCTATGACTTGTAACTTGCTGTTACTATGTCTGTTGTAGGATGCTATGTCTTGTAACTTGCTGTTACTGTGTCTGTTGTAGGATGCTATGTCTTGTTAACTTGCTGTTACTGTGCACAGAGGTCAACGTTACTGTTTAATCTTTCTCTGCTGACGTCATTTCACACGTTGGACTGACATGTTGAATGCATTTTTGCTCAGAAAACAAAGGCAAACACTGAACTAAATAAGGCTGGGGTTTATTGCAACGTTCTGTAAAAGGATATACAAGGTTTTTCTTGTCAGTTTCTGTGGCTTAGGTGATTGTAAAACACAGTTTCATAATTTTGCGACATGCCGAGTCGAGGGTGAGAAATAAGCCTCTGGTAATTTCCAATTAGATCATTTTACGTTGATTTATATGGTTTGTGGCGTCGGGCGTTCAGAAAACCATGACAAACCACTAAAAGTAAAATCACCTAGCAAATCACAAACTGCCATTAAATGCTGGGGTTGATTGCTACGTAATGTAAAGGACAGGCAACTAACTTTTTAGCAAATTTAAGGCACAGAAAGGGCTACTAAAGAAATGACCATTTATTATATCGCTGTCTTTCTCTTGATGTAGCATCGTAGACCGGACGTGTGCCCGCCCAGCTGGCTGTGGAAGGGAACCGTAGACTAGGACAGTCGTGTGTTTGAATATGGCTGAGGCTACTGTACGTGGAATGTCAAGATTAACGTAGTCTTGCCATCACACTACCGTAGAGTTGAGATTACTGTACGTGGAATGTCAAGATTAACCTAGTCTTGTCATCACACTACCGTAGAGTTGAGATTACTGTACGTGGAATGTCAAGATTAACCTAGTCTTGTCATCACACTACCGTAGAGTTGAGATTACTGTACTTGGAATGCCACGAATAACCAAGTTTTGTCATCACACTACCGTAGAGCTGAGAAGTGTTTGTAGACTTATAAACTAGATCATACCCTTGGGGCATGATCTGTATAACTTCGTTTCCTGTATTCGGAATGAACCATAAGTGGGTCAGATAGTTGATGAATCGGAGCACTCGCGACCGTGGTTCTGTAGGTTCTAAAGAGGGTCACACACACACACACACACACACACACACACACATGAGTGATTGAAGGGAACAACAATGCCTGGTTTGGGCCTGAAATCGGCCATACATCCCTTTCACATGGATATGGGGGGTGGGGGGAATAGGAAAGAAAACACAATCCAGGGCTGAACATATTTATAACAAGTGTAGATAATCATGTTAAGACACTTATAATGATCGTTGAGGACAATGAACATACTACAGATTCTGCGCTATGATTCTTCTTTCAGGTATTCCTATGGCTTCAGAGCAGGGATAATAATTGTTCAGATCATATCAGAAACAGTATTTCTGGCAAAGGGGAAACATAAATTAACGGATTGGAGCCGCTGCCAGCAGAGCAGAAAGTGGTATACAGAAGGAATAGTCTGCATCCACAAAACTTGACGCAGTAGGTTTTTCCACTGGCATAGTCAACCATGACTGTACGACCTGGCTCAGGAAGCAGCAGTCAAAAATACTTCTTGGCCGTTCCTCTATGGAGGTGAGTGCGTCAAACCAGGTCATGCATCTCATAGTCAACCATGACTGTATGACCTGGCTCAGGAAGCAGCAGTCAGAAATACTTCTTGGCCGTTCCTCTATGGAGGTGAGTGCGTCAAACCAGGTCATGCATCTCATAGTCAACCATGACTGTATGACCTGGCTCAGGAAGCAGCAGTCAGAAATACTTCTTGGCCGTTCCTATATGGAGGCGAGTGCGTCAAACCAGGTCATGCATCTCATAGTCCATGTGTGTGTCAAACTAGGTCATGCATCTCACAGTCCATGTGTGTGTCAAACTAGGTCATGCATCTCATAGTCCATGTGTGTGTCAAACTAGGTCATGCATCTCACAGTCCATGTGTGTCAAACTAGGTCATGCATCTCTTAGTCCATGTGTGTGTCAAACTAGGTCATGCATCTCACAGTCCATGTGTGTGTCAAACTAGGTCATGCATCTCACAGTCCATGTATGCCACTTCGACATGCGTTTGTCTCAGGTGTGTTACCTCTGGACACATTCCATACAATGTAAGGGGCTTTATCTACCTTTTTTCTAACAATTTTGACAGGGCTGCGGTATTACGGCCTACTCTTTGTGACTTACTATTATCGTTGGATTTTTAACGTACACAATTTGCACACGGACCTCCTGTTTTTCGTGCTTACCCGAGAAAGCTAGGCCATGATCTTACCACCAAAGAGATCAGGGGGAAATGTGATACCATTAGTTACCAATGGTTCTTGGATAAAACCACAGGCCTATGCAGGGAGCGAACCCGGTACTTCCTGAGGTGGGCACGTAACCTCTCAGCCACGGCGGTCCCAGTAAGAAACACATATCGTGACGTGAGTGTATGCTCAGCCACAGCGGCCCCAGTAAGAAACACATGTCGTGAAGTTTGTGTCCACTCAGATAAAATGGTTTGACAGTTTCAAACTGAATGTCGACTGCAGTATATCTCTGCCATTGTCTGTCTCTGGCCAGAGATGGTGCAGTCTACCAGCCACTTCCCAGCCCATGGTTTGATGTAATCTTCTTGCACCTGTGCTGTACACCTGCTACTCGCGCGTGACTTCCAGCTAGTTATTATGTTGGTTTATGTACCAAAATAATGTATCTGCAAATGGCTGTGGAAATGTGATTTCTGAGGAGAATGCAAAGAATACCATGGACAGACATAAAAACCAATGACCATGTCGTACAAGAAACAAATGAAAATAGTAAACTGATTAGAAAAGTTAGACGTAGACAATCAAATATTTTTGAACATGTTATGAGAAGAATAAATTAGAGAACTTGGTGACAACTGGCAAGATCGAGGGGAAGAGAATAAGGAGAAGACAGAGAAGTAAATACCTGGATGGTTTGACCACGTGGTATGGTCAAGACAAGAACACTGAACTGATCCCCGACTCTGGTGATCGAGTGAAATGGCGAATCATGACCGCCCAGGCTTACCAGCATGGCACATGATGGATGGATGGCCGAGCTTTATCTATTTTATTACCATTGTTTTCATTCTTGGTTTATTTTTACCTGTTTATTTATGTATGTTCCGCGTTCGAACAATACCTGTGACTGTATGTTTTAATTGCATCAGCTTCAGTATTATTCATGTATTCACTTTATATGAGATTTAACACTGCAGTGTGCGCCTGACCAGATGAGCAGCCAAATGTTCCAGGCAATAAATCGTGTGTGTGGTGTCTGTGTGGACATTATTTATAACTGCTTTATTTACAAATTAGCTGGCCACGCCATTGTCCCATTTGTACATCCGCGTTTTAACAGTAGGGACTTTTCTTCTATCGTGTGCGTGTAGCCATGACTGAGCTATTTTTCTTTACATCCAGTTGTCACCCAACAATAATTCTATTGTTTACCTACTTGCTGACAATCTATGACTCCGCGTCATGGTTCTATACGACTATATTTCACCCGACAATCATTCTGTTGTTTAACCACGCTATAGGCTGTGATTCCGCGTCATGTTTCAATATATCCATACTTGATCGGCAATAATTCTACTGTTTAACCATTTGATAGTCTTTGATTCAACGTCATATTTTCATATTTCACCGGCAATAATTTTACTATTTTTCTTTTGCCTGTCCATAGTCCACGACTCCGCATCACTTTTTTTTTGCATATCCACATTGCATCGGCAATAACTCGATTTTCTAACTACTTTTTTTGTTTCAGAATCCTTGACCCACAAATAGCATGTGATGACTCACGGTTTGAAGCAACAAGGTGAATTTGCTGCATGTTAACGAACACAAGGTTGGCTATTTCCATTCCCGTCTTAATTTCTCATTCACATCTGTCTACTTTTCAGTCTGTATCCCTTAATTAATTTTATTTGTGTGTTGTGT
>JACEFZ010027668.1:50000-62500 GCA_014155875.1 Cepaea nemoralis
CACCGCTGTGACCGCCTCCGCCTCTATTCTTAGACTAGTTGCCGTGGTACCATATACCAGGCTCTCCTGTAATAAACACAGTCCGTTACCCTTCGCTATGAATCCCCAGGCACTTCATTTGCCTCTTATGACAGAGTCATCCGTGTAGATGATTACATCACCAGGGCACGAATTGTCGTTAATCAATTGTTGGACCTCTCATTCAGCGCAGCCTGCCGGGCAATCCTTGCACTCTCGGTCAAAAAGGCATGTCAGCACAGTCAAGTTCGGATTAAGACGGGTTGGAGAGAATTCATGTGAACAGAGTTGTATGATCTGAAGACATAACAACCGTCTTACGAATGACTAGCAACTTGATGATGATGGGGGTAATGAGGATTATAACGATGGTGATGATGGTGATGGTGGTGGTGATGATGATGGTGGTGGTGGTGAGGATTATAACGATGGTGATGGTGATGATGGTGGTGGTGTGATGAGGATTATGACGATGTTGATGATGATGATGATGAAGATTATGATGATGGTAGTGGTGGTGATGAGGATAATAACGATGGTAATTATAACGATGGTGATTATAAAGATGGTGATTATAACGATGGTGATGATGATAATGATGGTGGTGGTGATGATGAGGATTATAACGATGGTGATGGTGATGATGATGATGATGATGATGATGATGATGATGATGATGATGATGATGATGATGATGATGATGATGATGATGATGATGATGATGATGATGCACATAATCTGGTGAAAAGTTGATGTACTTTGCTTTTCGGTTGTGTTTAGTTTTCAAAAGTCTGTTCCCTAACCCACTGCATTAAATGTTGCCCTCCCATATTGTATCCAGCCAGTTCATTCTTAAGTTACACGACATGGAAAACCACGAAATAAAACACGAATGAGATTTATCGTGGTTGAAAATGTTGACCAAGTGATGTGTCCTTGTCATAAATCTGCGTAAACTATGCAGTGTTTTTTTTTCTCAAACTAGCGACTATGAAACCCACACTTCCCACCAGATGTAGAAGGTGTCTCTGTGAGGTACGGCAAGCTACTGAGGTAGGTAGGTAGGTAGGTAGGTAGGTGTGTGTGTGTGTGTGTGTGTGTGTGTGTGTGTATGTGTGTGTGTGAGAGAGAGAGAGAGAGAGACAGACAGACAGACAGACAGACAGACAGACAGAGAGAGAGAGAGAGAGAGAGAGAGAGAGAGAGAGAGAGAGAGAGAGAGAGAGAGCATTTTCCTTGTGTTTGTTCACTAACTAGATACAGCATAGGTCCCGCTGCGATCACACAACGGGACAGACGGGTGGTCACACAGAAATCAGTTATGTAAATATACTTGACCGTCGTTGCCGACGGGGAGTGGAGTGTGTTTCTTGTCCTCTGTAAATAAGTAATACACACAACTGGGTTGGGAGAAGCCACCTGGGGGGGGGGGGGGGGTGAGACAATTAAATCACACAATGGAACAGAAAGAGGATACATTTATCTCTTCAAGTCCGTGTTTGGTGTAAAGTAATTAATTTCCTGTCTAGTTGGGTTGCATTTTGTATTAAATTTTAAGATCAGATATTGTCACGTTCCTTTGCTGCAAGCATATTGATGATTATACCGGGAACAATGTCAAATATACACATCAAGGTAGGTTACAGTGTCCTAAAGTAGTTTCTGCTACGGGTCTATAATGCGAAAGCGCCATCATATTTTGTCAGAGGGCAATGAGGAAAAGGTGGCCAATCTTTCAATCACTTTGGCAAGTGACGAGCCCAGGCATTGAACCCGAGTCCTACTTGGCTCATGACATTACCAACGCAGTTTGCAATCAACTTGACTAGCCCACGCTCCCGCCAATTTCAAATATAAACAGCAGAAACAGAAACAAACTGTTCAGTAAACAATGTCTGCTGGGTATACACCCACTGTCCACGCTGTGAACGCTGGGAAATGTGAGCACCAGATAATGACTTCCGTTATTTTAGAGCTCAGCTGGGGATACAATTTAGTTTATAAATCACACAAAACAAGACAGAGTCACGCCAAGCATTAATTGTGAATGTATGAAATATGAATGTCTTCATTATGACAGCGTGCACTCAGAATGTGTCAAACAAGTGTGTATTGGCTATGAATGTTAAATAAAGCATGTAATGGACACATACTGTGTAGCACTGTGTGAAATGAGAATATCTTCTCGAATAATTAACAGTCCACACTAAAATAACTTCGTGACTACGTAATTGTATGCAAGTCCAGTCAGATGTGATAACTCAACGCTGTGTATGTTTATGGCATTCCACCCACACAGTGCCTTGTCCTTTACAGAAAGGGTTCGTTGCAAATGTGAAATAACCGTGGGGATAATTGATGTTCTACATTCGAACAATACCTCTGACTATGTGCTTGAAGTATTTCAGCCAATATATTATTCATTTAATCACTTCATACAACATATAACTCTGTGGCATGCACATGACGAGATGCAGCAAAATATGCCAGGCAATAAACTGTTCAAGATATTGTTTGTGGTTTATGTGTTTACAATCACCTAGGGAATACATTGTTTGGAGTTTATGTCTGGGAATACATTGTTTGGAGTTTATGTCTGGGAATACATTGTTTGGAGTTTATGTCTGGGAATACATTGTTTGGAGTTTATGTCTGGGAATACATTGTTTGGAGTTTATGTCTTTTAACATACACCTAGTATTTTAATTTCCTCAACTTTATTTATCTTAACAAACTATTTTCTTTAGTATTTAGTTTTCATTGTATAAAATTGATTATTCTATATTTTCTCCCGTGGAGTTTAACTACTCTTCTGTAAGACACTTTTTTTTTCATGGGCGTTCATGTTCTTTTTCAGATAATTTGTTAAATAACCAAGTCTGACACCCGTACGTTGCCACTGGGAGATGTGCATGTTCTGTGTACTCTGATCTTCATTGTTCTAACTATAACACTCCATACAAGTTGCAGTTGTTTGAGTTTTTAAAACGCAATGTTTGTTCATCTGCTAATCTCTGTTATCACAAATTCCTTGCTCGCCAGCAATTAACCTAGATATCCTAAAACAATTCGCATCCTGTAATTTATCTCCATTGTAGCATTAACCTAAGAAATAAGACTGGTGACGGATGTTGCGATGATGTGTGGGTATTGGACGAGGAAATTGAGATTGGTGAAGGAAATTGCGTCGATGTGTGAGTATTCAAGCTGAGGTCGCTCGCCTTTAAACTCAAGTCTAGTCCATACACCCTACTTCTAGTATTGCTGGACTGAATTTTTTCGTGTCGATTAGCTTTCACTGTTAGCAGTGTCATTCGACATCATGCGAACCCACTCCGACTTCAGTGATACTTGCAATTTACGTCCCCAAGTCAAGGACGAAAACTCAACAGTTTAGTCCAGCTGATCAGGTGAGGGGTTGAACACTCCACCTCAACATCAACATACCGGATGTTCAAGAACGGGCGATCTTATCCACTCAGCCATGCTGACCTCGTGTGGTTATTAGACCAGGAAATGTAGACTGGTGAAGGAAGTAACGATGGAAGGCGTGGTTCATTGAGTAAGAAGCAGGAGTGGATCAGCACGGAGATGAACACAGAATACTGAGGACATCCTGGACACGAGAGTGCGTGCGGCAGGAGAAATTGCCAAAGATCGAGAGAGTTGGGCGGTCCGACATGAGAGCGACGTTCTGCAGATGGCCTGCTACATGACGATGTTGATGAATGGAGTTATGTCTAAGTGTGGGTAGTAGACAAATACATAAATTATCAAGAATGTCGTGTCCATTTTGTCGCGTTATATTGAAATATGGCGGCCGACTCATGCTATAAAAAGGTGCATACATTTTACAGGACGTAGCAGTCAACTTCGGCAATTTTTGGCTGGTTGTGATTCCTGGGCAGGTTTACGTTGAGTAGTTTGCCATTGCTTTCTGAACGACTGGCACCTATACCTTTTTCGAAAAAAACCAGCACCGCTGTGTTTCGAACCCGGGTATACGGGATTACGAAACACTCTTATAAAACCACACTAGGGGGCACGGTAGAGGGCAAGCGAGCAAGAGGTAGACAATGATAGAAGTGAGAAGATAACATCAAGAGATGGACAAACATCAGTCTGACAGAATGTACAGTCAAGGCAAGAGAGAGACAGTATTGGAGGTCTATTGCAGCCAACCTTCATTGTAGAGACGGCACCTGATTGATTGACTGAGTTTGTCATTGTTATCTGAACGACCGGCTCTCATACCATTGTATGGAAACCATTGCAAGGCGGTCTGCTTCCAAATTTCACGCAGCTGTGTTTTCTACGCGGTATGGGGGATTACGAGTTGTCGCCTTAACCCCTTCGCCACAGAGAGATCTCATACTGCCTGGTCCAAACAGCACTCAATGATTACTGTTGCCTCACAGCCGTCTCATACTGTCTGGTCCAAACAGCACTCAATGATTACTGTTACCTCACAGCCGTCTCATACTGCCTGGTCCAAACAGCACTCAATGATTACTGTTACCTCACAGCCGTCTCATACTGCCTGGTCCAAACAGCACTCAATGATTACTGTTACCTCACAGCCGGTCTCATACTGTCTGGTCCAAACAGCACTCAATGATTACTGTTACCTCACAGAGGTCTCATACTGCCTGGTCCAAACAGCACTCAGTGATTACTGTTACCTCACAGCCGTCTCATACTGCCTGGACAAAGAGCTGATGGGATCACTCTCACACTGGACACTTGTTGCTGATGGGATCACTCTCACACTGGACACTAGTGGCTGATGGGATCACTCTTACACTGGACCTTAGTGGCTGATGGGATCACTCTCACACTGGACCTTAGTGGCTGATGGAATCACTCTCACACTGGACATTAGTGGCTGATAGGATCACTCTCACACTGGACACTAGTGGTTGATGGGATCACTCTCACACTGGACACTAGTGGCTGATGGGATCACTCTCACACAGGACACTAGTGGTTGATAGGATCACTCTCACAATGGACACTAGTGGCTGATGGGATCACTCTCACACTGGACACTAGTGGCTGATGGGATCACTCTCACACTGGACACTAGTGGCTGATGAGATCACTCTCACACTGGACACTAGTGGTTGATGGGATCACTCTCACACTGGACACTAGTGGCTGATGGGATCACTCTCACACTGGACACTAGTGGCTGATGGGATCACTCTCACACTGGACACTAGTGGTTGATGGGATCACTCTCACACTGGACACTAGTGGCTGATGGGATCACTCTCACACTGGACACTAGTGGCTGATGGGATCACTCTCACACTGGACACTAGTGGCTGATAGGATCACTCTCACAATGGACACTAGTGGCTGATGGGATCACTCTCACACTGGACACTATTGGCTGATGGGATCACTCTCACAATGGACACTATTGGCTGATGGGATCACTCTCACACTGGACACTATTGGCTGATGGGATCACTCTCACACTGGACACTAGTGGCTGATGGGATCACTCTCACACTGGACACTATTGGCTGATGGGATCACTCTCACACTGGACACTAGTGGCTGATGGGATCACTCTCACACTGGACACTATTGGCTGATGGGATCACTCTCACACTGGACACTATTGGCTGATGGGATCACTCTCACACTGGACACTATTGGCTGATGGGATCACTCTCACAATGGACACTAGTGGTTGATGGGATCACTCTCACAATGGACACTAGTGGCTGATGGGATCACTCTCACACTGGACACTAGTGGCTGATGGGATCACTCTCACAGTGGAAACTAGTGGCTGATGTGGTCAGTCTGACATTGACCACCTTGACTTCCCAAAATATTCCCTGGTTTTCATTTCGGTCTGGATCCACCTGGGAGATCCACCTGGGAGATCCGCCTGGGAGATCATGTCCGTCTCCATACGAATTCGAACGCATGACTTTGAGGCCTGCATGCGAACGTCTGCCTTGTGGCGGTGCTGCAGTGTGTATAATTTAAACATGTGTTCAGTTCCAGACACTGCTGCGACCTGGAGCAGGTGAACAGGGCAGCAATACAGTTAAACTAATTCTATGTGACAGGTAACATAGCCATTTTCTAATGCAATCCATCGACAGAGTAATCATCATCATGTGCAATGACGATAGCCGATGGCGGTAATGGTTCGTCATCTTACACAATCACTGGAGTCCTGGATCAGGTCTGTGCTCTTGCGGTGTGGCCAATCCATCCAGGTATTTATCTCTTTGTTTTCACCCTACTCTTTTGCCATCAAATTTGCCAGCTTTCACTAATTTTTCAAGTTTACTTCTATTTATTTCGTACCCAAAAACTGCCTAAGTCTAATTTCTCAAATGTATATTCCGGTTGTAATGTTTGTTGAAGAATAGCCTAATAAACAGAGCAAGCAGGGGAGATAATTCATTTATAGCAGTGCGTCTGCAAAAAATAACGTGTTCCTGCCCTTTAACTAGGTGACTCTTGAAGAGAATCATAGACGTCACTGTTAGTCATTCGCTCCTCGGACGTGCAATACATGATTGAATTTAGTTTTTACTTGATCATTTTCACAAGTAAACCGAAAGGTGATGACCTGCGAGTAATTAGGTTTTCACTGAGAGTAAAATATAGCCTCCGCGCAGAGATTCACAAGCATATGCTAAATGCTTACTAGAGAATGATTCTATAACCACAGAGGACTGATGAAAAACATTGTTAGTATATCATGCTGCGTGGTATTAATACATAGTATCGTATTAGCGTGGTAATAAGAAATATGCTCGCAATACCATGGTAATAATATGTCGCGCGTCCCAGTAATATTTTATGTTTTTACTCGGACGCCCATGGTAATAAGATACATGATAGTCTTACCGCGGTAATGCCATATATGATCACAACACCATAGTACTACGAAGGTATTAGAATTATATAAATGTATCCTGTAAGAGAAGATACAAGATAGAAGATGCAAGCGTATAGTAATACAATTAACTTAATCATTTTTTTTTAAATAATCAAAGTGGATCTTCTTCTAGAAACTAACAAGGAGAGCTATTACCCCCTTTGGACAACAATCACCTTCAAATTAATATCCTTTATGGATAAAACCGTGGGCAGCCGCTATGCGTGGCTGACTTAGTCACAGGATTATTAATCTGAGCAAGGGATGAACTCTAATATAACTTCTCTTTGAGGTTGAACGGGGTAGAGGTAATGGTACAATCGAAATACAGGGAGGAATAATGTTTAATATATAACGTGATAAATTGTGGATTCTGGCTGACACGTGTGTGATCTTCGCCAGTGCTACTGGGTTCTAGCTGACACATGTGTGTCCTTCGCTAGTGCTACTGGGTTCTAGCTGACACATGTGTGATCCTCGCTAGTGCTACTGGGTTCTAACTGACACATGTGTGATCCTCACTAGTACTACTGGGTTCTAGCTGACACATGTGTGATCCTCGCTAGTGCTACTGGGTTCTAGCTGACACATGTGTGATCCTCGCTAGTACTACTGGGTTCTAGCTGACACATGTGTGATCCTCGCTAGTGCTACTGGGTTCTAGCTGACACATGTGTGATCCTCGCTAGTACTACTGGGTTCTAGCTGACACATGTGTGATCCTCGCTAGTGCTACTGGGTTCTAGCTCACACATGTGTGATCCTCGCCAGTGCTACTGGGTTCTAACTGACACATGTGTGATCCTCGCCAGTGCTATTGGGTTCTAACTGACACATGTGTGATCTCCGCTAGTGCTACTGGGTTCTAGCTGACACATGTGTGATCCTCGCCAGTGCTATTGGGTTCTAACTGAATAATGTGTGATCTTCGCCAGTGCTATTGGGTTTTAGCTGACACATGTGTGATCCTCGCCAGTGCTACTGGGTTCTAGCTGACACATGTGTGATCCTCGCCAGTGCTACTGGGTTCTAACTGACACATGTGTGATCTTCGCCAGTGCTACTGGGTTCTAGCTGACACATGTGTGATCCTCGCCAGTGCTACTGGGTTCTAGCTGACACATGTGTGATCCTCGCTAGTGCTACTGGGTTCTAACTGACACATGTGTGATCCTCGCTAGTACTACTGGGTTCTAGCTGACACATGTGTGATCCTCGCTAGTGCTACTGGGTTCTAGCTGACACATGTGTGATCCTCGCTAGTACTACTGGGTTCTAGCTGACACATGTGTGATCCTCGCTAGTGCTACTGGGTTCTAGCTGACACATGTGTGATCCTCGCTAGTACTACTGGGTTCTAGCTGACACATGTGTGATCCTCGCTAGTGCTACTGGGTTCTAGCTCACACATGTGTGATCCTCGCCAGTGCTACTGGGTTCTAACTGACACATGTGTGATCCTCGCCAGTGCTATTGGGTTCTAACTGACACATGTGTGATCTCCGCTAGTGCTACTGGGTTCTAGCTGACACATGTGTGATCCTCGCCAGTGCTATTGGGTTCTAACTGAATAATGTGTGATCTTCGCCAGTGCTATTGGGTTTTAGCTGACACATGTGTGATCCTCGCCAGTGCTACTGGGTTCTAGCTGACACATGTGTGATCCTCGCCAGTGCTACTGGGTTCTAACTGACACATGTGTGATCTTCGCCAGTGCTACTGGGTTCTAGCTGACACATGTGTGATCCTCGCCAGTGCTACTGGGTTCTAACTGACACATGTGTGATCTTCGCTAGTGCTACTGGGTTCTAGCTGCCACATGTGTGATCCTCGCCAGTGCTACTGGGTTCTAACTGACACATGTGTGATCCTCGCCAGTGGTATTGGGTTTTAACTGACACATGTGTGAAATCCGCAATGCTATTGGATTCTGGCTGACACGTGTATGATCTTCTCCAGTGTTACAGGATTGTCTGCTGAGCTGAGATTTCTGTGTGTAATCTCTTGACTAAGAAAGAAGGGCCACCGCCTAGTATTGCGATACAATGAGGCTTGAATCCAGCCAGCTAATGATATGAATCAGACAGCAATCTGCAGGTGAATATGACCAAGGGAAATTATCCTGAGAAATATATTGGATCAAATAACGTGACGCCAGATTATCCTTCCTACGAACACCAATTGCCTTAGGACATGAACTTCGTTAACAAAACTGGTGTAGAGAGTTTCAGCGCGGCCGTTCTAATGTTGCTGATCTGCTAAGATCTTGGTACCAGACCCAGTGGAAATGCTGATCTGCCAAGATCCTGGGACCAGACTCAGCGGAAATGCAGTAAGAGTAAAGAAAATGTTTGACCTTGACTTCTTTTTTTTTTAATGGCAATTGTAGAGATATCTACTGAAGTAAAACTGCAGTTATACAATAAACTGAACAAGTGTGTGTTTGCCCGATTCCACGCCTGTTATTAATTGAACAGAAGCAAGCGAAGACACATTGCATATCCTTTACAGGACGCCACAGTCAACCCCAGCATTTGTTGGCTGTTTGTGATCTCTTGGCAAGTTTACGTTCAGTAGTTTGCCATTGCTTTCTGAATAACCGGCACCCATACCATTTTATAAAAAAGAACCAACGGAAGGCGGTCTGCTACCAAATCCCTCGCAGCTGTGTATCGAACGCGGTATGCGGGATTACGAAATGCGTCCGTAAAAACTTCACCACGGAGCCGGATGTGGAACTAACAAACAAATGCCAATAATAAGACATGTTGAAGAACGTGGTGGCAGTTATTGAGTCTGGGGTTCACCGATGTGACCCCAATTACTAATGCCCGGCACACGGCTCTCACACAGCACGACTTGTGCAGCTAATGGTCAAACTGGCATGTGGTCTCAGGTTTAGTTCCAAAATTAGGGTCTTCAATGCCCAAGGTCTTGTCAATGTCAAGCAGAGATGGCATAAATGTGTCAATTCAAGCTGTGGCTGCATTGACAAGTAATAGACACATAAGACAATTACAGATCTCTGTGACACTTCATTCGTGGTCAAGCTAAGACTTGTGACCAGTCTATGTTTGTGTTTGCTCCGCGGCGGAGTTTCTATCACATCACCCTTACTCTAGTTTACTGCATGATTGATTTCCGGCTGTTTACCGTGTTTCCTTCTTTTCCTTTGTGTTAGAATGACAGTTGATATCGTGTTTATTGACTATCTCTAATAAGTGGATATAAGATGTCATTTTGTTGATAATCTATAACAAGTAGACATACAGTATCGTTTTGATGTTTATATAATACGTGGACATAGCAGGTCGTTTTGTTGATTATCTATTATATGTGGACATATAGTGTCGTATTGTTGATATTCTGTAATAAGTGGAAATAATATGTCATTTTGTTGATGATTTATAACAAGGCAGACATACAGTATCGTTTTGATGTTTATATATTATTCATGGACATAGAATGTCGTTTTGTTGATTATTTGTAATAAGTGGACAAATAGTGTCATTTCGTAGATTTTTTAGTAATAAGTGGGCATAGCATGTCTTTTTGTTGATTATTTGTAATACGTGGACATAGAGTCTCTTTTTGTTGATTATTTGTAATGAGGGACGTAAGGTGTCTTTTTGTTGATTATTTTTAATACGTGGACATAGAGTCTCTTTTTGTTGATTATGTGTAATACGTGGACATATAGTGTGTGTGTTTTTTTTTTTGGTTGTTGTTGATTATTTGTAATAAATGGACATAGAGTGTCTTTTTGTTGATTACTTTTAATAAGTGGACATATAGTGTCTTTTTGTTAATTATTTGTAATACGTGGACATAGGGTGTCTTTTTGTTGATTATTTGTAATAAGTGGACATAGAATATCGTTTTGTTCATTGTGTGTGATACGTGGATATAGATTTGATGTTTTATTGATTATCTATAATAAGTGGACATGTCCTTTTGTTTATTATTTATTTTAAAAAAGTAGACATAGTATCACTTTATTGATTATTTATAATAAGTAGGCATAGGGTCTTTTTGTTGACTACTTATGTGGACATAAAACGGAAACAGCTGAGGTAATTAACAACAAGCGAATGGTGCAAATTTCCAAGGCAACAGTAGGGGACCACTGACGTCACGATTCATTGTCTATGAACAGCACTCCAGAAATGAATTATTCATTCAGTGGAATGCCTTCCTGTATTGATTCTGTGTGTTCAAGTGTCATGTTAGTGTGTTCAGTATACCAGAATCTCTGAACTTGTTGTAGTCTATTTCTGATCCGTCTGGCATTAATTATCACGAGTTATCGCCTCATCTTATAACAAGCAGCGCATTATACGTTGAACAGTCGTTATTTGTATAAGAATTTGTCATGTAATGAGGCACTAATCAACATATAGCGTTTACTTTCAGCTATTTGTTGTTGTTTCACTCCTTCAGTTCAGATGGGTATTTCTCTTGCGCACTCTCTTCTTGGTATTACTTTAAAACTTCTTTCCGAGTTGTCACATCAATTCTATTGGTTGTTGTTGGTTATTACTATCTTTGTGGTAAAGCTTAGGTTTTATTATACAGTAACAATTGCCTAACATTGAACGAGTTAAATAAAATGCATCCGATAAGTGTGAATGTTATCCAAATGTCTGTATTCTGTGCTTAAACCTAATGGAAGACAGTATCTCATTTCTGTACGTAAACCTAATGGAAGACAGTACCTCACTCCTGTACTTAAACCTAATGGGAGACAGTATCTCATTCCTGTACTTCAATCTAATGGAAGACAGTATCTCAATCCAGTACTTAAATCTAATGGAAGACAGTATCTCACTCCTGTACTTAAACCTCATGGAAGACAGTATCTCACTCCTG
Organism: Cepaea nemoralis; assembly: GCA_014155875.1. Classification (NCBI taxonomy): domain Eukaryota; kingdom Metazoa; phylum Mollusca; class Gastropoda; order Stylommatophora; family Helicidae; genus Cepaea; species Cepaea nemoralis. Next base: position 61,801 of record JACEFZ010027668.1, read on the forward strand.
TACTTAAACCTAATGGAAGAAAGTATCTCACTCCTGTACTTCAATCTAATGGAAAACAGTATTTCACTCCTGTACTTAAACCTAATGGAAAACATTCTCTCACTCCTGTACTTAAATCTAATGGAAGACAGTACCTCACTCCTGTACTTCAATCTAATGGAAGACAGTATCTCAATCCAGTACTTCAATCTAATGGAAAACAGTATCTCACTCCTGTACTTAAACCTCATGGAAGATAGTATCTCACTCCTGTACTTAAACCTAATGGAAGACAGTATCTCACTCCTGTACTTAAACCTAATGGAAGACAGTACCTCACTCTTGTACTTAAACCTAATGGAAGACAGTACCTCACTCCTGTACTTAAACCTAATGGAAGACCGTATCTCACTCCTGTACTTAAACCTAATGGAAGACAGTATCTCACTCCTATACTTAAACCTAATGGAAGACAGTATCTCACTCCTGTACTTAAACCTAATCGAAGACAGTATCTCACTCCTGTACTTCAATCTAATGGAAGACAGTATCTCAATCCAGTACTTCAATCTAATGGAAAACAGTATCTCACTCCTTACTTAAACCTAATGGAAGACAGTATCTCACTCCTGTACTTAAACCTAATGGAAGACAGTATCTCACTCCTGTACTTAAATCTAATGGAAAACAGTATCTCACTCCTGTACTTAAACCTAATGGA
>JACEFZ010027668.1:65000-242677 GCA_014155875.1 Cepaea nemoralis
GAACGTCATGAAGCTAGTCCTGGGATGTGACATACAACAGACACTACTGTGTTTACCTGAATACCGAGGTAAGACAAACAAGAGGCCACAGAGACAAACTTCCTGCATAGTTTCAGCGGAGGTCGACACGGAGAGATGATTTGTGACCACCATTCTAAATTTTCAACGTACGCACAAGTTGATAACCAGATGAAATTGATCAAGACAAAGTAGGACGGGAGTTGATAACCAGATTAACTAATCGAGGCAAAGTGGGAAGGAAGATGATAGCCAGACGGACTGATCAAAACAAAGTGACACGAATGTTGATCACAGGTGGAAATTATCAAGACAAAGGACACGGAAGTTGAAAATAAGTGGAGCTTATCAAGACAAAGTGACACGAAAGTTTATCACAGGTCAACTTATCAAGACAAAGTGACACGGAAATTAAGAACAGGTCGAAGAGGTCAAGATAAAGTGACACGGAAGTTGATCAACGGTGGAATTTGTCAGGGGAAAGCAGCCCGGAAGATCACAGTTCGAACTTTTTCAAGACCACAGATGAAGGATAGCTTTAGAAGAAAATGATTTCCATCGGCATTCGGTATGGCAAATGATGATGATAATAAACATCCTGATTGTCCGCGTATATGAAGACACGTCGAGTGCCAACAAACACGGGTTTCCTGTGAAGCTGTTCACAGTTTCAAGGTCTTGGATCTGATCAAAGCCTGTATGTTTCATATATAAGCAATCAATATCTGTTACCACTGCATTCACGTTGACAGACGCTATGTAAACAGAAAGGCCAAGGACACTTGTACGTGTCTTAACTGATTCAGTGCCAAATAAAAAAAATATAAATGGACCAAGTATCGTGCACAATCAAATGAACATGTATTTGAATGTAAATGTCCACTGACTGAGCTTTACCATCGTGGAAGATACCAAGACACAAAATAAACAACACGACGACTCTGCTGTGGCGATATATCGTCCTTCTGTCCACATGGAGGTCACATGCGGCGATATATTATCCTTCAGCATTGAATCAGTTAAGGTGTTTGGGATGTATGGTGCCGACACCAAAGTTTTATAGACTGATCGGCGCGCGTTGTGTGATGTGGTGAATATTTATCGGACGCCTTTATTTTCCAGGACATCCCCTAGTACCAATTTTAGGCAGGGTCAATACATTTTCAGATCGTATGACAAGTTTATAACCAGCGTTATTACAACTTTTAAATCTTGTGTATTGTTGATTCTCTCATGTCATGTACAAAATGTGAGTGCAACAAATGTATTACTGCAACCATCCTCTCAAGTCATGTATAAAATGTGTGTGCAACAAATGTATTACTGCAACCATCCTCTCACATCATGTATAAAATGTGTGTGCAACAAATGTATTACTGCAACCATCCTCTCACATCATGTATAAAATGTGAGTGCAACAAATGTATTACTGCAACCATCCTCTTAAGTCATGTATAAAATGTGTGTGCAACAAATGTATTACTGCAACCATCCTCTCACGTCATGAATAATGTTTTGTTTCACAGTGTTGTGATGCCGTTTTTTGACAAAAAGTTCCAACTCGTGATGATCTTCAAATTTTTTCATCCAATATCTATAAACACCTAGATATGTGAAAATGTGTTACCATCGAGGACTTCGTGTGATGCTTAGAATCCCTCCACTCCCTTGTGTAATATGTTAGAATCTATATTTGATCGGTTAATGTGCTGTGATCGATGCCTAGAACCTCTGCATTCCCCTGTGTAATACGTTCGTGTCTACATTTGATGTTAGTTAGTTAGTTAGTCATTCAGTCAGTCAGTCAGTCAGTCAGTCAGTCAGTCAGTCAGTCAGTCAGTCAGTCAGTCAGTCAGTCAGTCAGTCAGTCAGTTAGTTAGTTAGCCTCGGTTCCAACATCACAGCAACGGGTCGTCCCCATTATGCTCCGTTCCTGTGCCAATGAATATCACATACAATGTTCCTTACTGCCCCATGTGAAAAGTGGAAAAGACAGGAGTCTCGACAAACAACAGCCCGCTCGGGCACACTATGCATAATGCCGCCGCCAGAATGTCATCACAAAAGTCCTCTACGAAACATTCATCCTGGATGGAAGTGGCAGTCACTTTCCCAACCAGATGTTCACCTACAAAGTCTCGATGTTTCCAGATGTTGCTGTTCCGTGTCTAGATGTTTTCTAGCCAGCCACGCAATTTTTTTCTCCGAAATGCAGTTCACGCAACAAAACAACCTCGAATAGATGTAAAAGAACATTTCACTGTACATAATGCCGTTGCCAGAAAGCCAACACAAAAGTCCTCCAAGAAAATGCAGTTCATCATCGATGGAAACGGCAGTCACTAGAAGACCAGCGGCCACACATTTCCTTATAAATTGATTATTTGGTTGTTTCGGAATTTGAAATTTAAATATTGAGCACAACCCACTACTGGCAACGCTGATCGCATTCTGGTACAAACCTAAGGCCTATCCACGTCAATATGGAAGCACTATACTCGAGTATTCTGTTATGATAATTTGGCGTGTCCAGCGTGTGCCGCGTGTTTACACACCCGCTTCACACGCCAGTGATCCGGGGCTTGTTTCCGGATCCGGTCAGGGATATGCACTACTGACGAGCTCAAACGAGAGCGAAACTCGAGTATAGTGCTTCCATATTGATGTGGATAGGCCTTAGGTTTGTACCAGAATGCGATCAGCGTTGCCAGTAGTGGGTTGTGCTCAATATTTAAATTTCAAATCCCGAAACATCCAAATAATCAATTTAATTATTGCTCGCTGGATTTTAGGAGGCCTGGTGTTCCTTGCCAGTGAGAAGTCCTGATCGTTCGGGTCCAGATCGATTGACGGATGTCAGTCGCGGCGATTGGGCAATCTTGAGCATAGCCTACGATGGGTAGTGTTGTGGTATTCTGTTATGATAATTTGGCGTGTCCAGCGTGTGCCGCGTGTTTACACACCCGCTTCACACGCCAGTGATCCGGGGCTTGTTTCCGGATCCGGTCAGGGATATGCACTACTGACGAGCTCAAACGAGAGCGAAACTCGAGTATAGTGCTTCCATATTGACTTGGATAGGCCTTAGGTTTGTACCAGAATGCGATCAGCGTTGCCAGTAGTGGGTTGTGCTCAATATTTAAATTTCCTTATAAGGCAAAAAACCGGTCACTTCTGCGACACAATCAGCCGCCATACAAGCAGATATTTCTAAATGTTGTTGTTCCGTTTCTATATATTTTCTAACCAGCTACGCCATTTTTCGAGCATGCAGTTCACGCCACAACACCTTGGACAGATGTAAAAAAAAAAAAACACTTAACAGTACATAATGCCGTCTCCAGAATACCAAAACAACAGTCCTCCACGAAAACACAGTTCATCGTCAAAGGAAGCGGCAGTCATCTGAAGACCAGCAGCCACACATTTCTGCACAAGGCACAAAAAAAGGTCAATTTTGCGACATAGCCAGCCGCCATTGCTCTGAACATGCAGTTCACGCTCCACAACCTCGGGCAGATTTAAAAGCATTTCGCACGAAATTCACAGCTCACAGCGTCGCGCCACGCACTCAACTCAGTAGCAGGGTGACGGAACAATAAACTACCAGTCCAACATGAGGAAAATGCGAATGCAAACGGTAGCCACGAGCATAAACATTACAGAGGCCTTAACCGTTTCACTGTCTATCCTCCATGTTCGTGTTATTGTGTTACTATCGATGCCTATAATCTCTCCATTCCCCTGTGTAAAACTCTCGCGTCTACATTTGATGTGTTAATGTGTTACCATCGATGCCTAGAATCTCAACATTCCCCTGTTTAATACGTTCGTGTCTACATTTGATGTGTTATTGTGTTACTATCGATGCCTAGAATATCTCCATTCCCCTGTGTAATAAGTTCGCGTCTACATTTGATGTGTTAGTGTGTTACCATCGATGCCTATAATCTCTCCATTCCCCTGTGTAAAACTCTCGTGTCTACATCTGATGAGTTAATGTGTTATCATCGATGCCTAGAATCTCCCCATTCCCCTGTGTAATAAGTTCGTGTCTACGCTTGATGCATTAATCAGCCCTGTGTTAACTGATTCAACTAGAGCTACAGGTGAATGTTTACTTTCTTTACTCGACTAAGTCGGTATACAAGCACACGCCAGATGTATCAGTGCGGAGCAAGGTAACATCCGACAGAACGGAAGTCGGATCAACAACAGTTAATTCTGGCCTATTTCTAATGTAGAAGCAGTGTTTTGAACTCATCAAAGGCATCGCGTGTTTCTACTTTTCACATATGCCCGTAATATTTCAGGTGTTGAGATATTTCTCGCTAATGTATTACATGTAAATGTGTTATCATAGGTTCAAATTGCATTAACTCATTTTGTAGGCAGCATCTGTGAAAACACATGTGTTGCAGTAGTCTCAACTATTTATATACATCTTGTAAGGTATTCCTAGTTTCAACTGTCTATGTCTAAAGTCTCGTAATAGATTCGTAGTACCGACTATTTGCACATACAGTTCGTTTAGTGTCCGAAGACCCGATTAGCTTTGCTTTGTGCTGATATTCATAATTTGAGGCGTCGGCAGTTCAGAAAGTAACTATTAAATATAAAATTGCCTAGTTAATCACAAAAGGCCAGTAAATGCTTCCTGTGAAGTACATGCAAATCACCAAAGTTCAGCCCCCTAGGGAAACCCCGTTGGTTACTGGGCATGATACCCATGGTGTATGGAGACCACGTGATAAGATACCCATGGTATGTAGAGACCACATTATAAGATACCCATGGTATGTGGGGACCACATGACAAGATACCCATGGTATGTGGGGACCACATGACAAGATACCCATGGTATGTGGAGACCCGTGACAAGGTACCCATGGTATGTGGAGACCACGTGACAAGGTACCCATGGTATGTGGAGACCACATGACAAGATACCCATGGTATGTGGAGACCACGTGTCAAGTTGTCCATGGTATGTGGAGACCACGTGACAAGATACCCATGGTATGTAGAGACCACGTGACAAGATACCCATGATATTTGGAGACTACGTGACAAGATACCCAGGCATGCGGAGGTCACGTGATAAGATACCCATGGTATGTGGAGGCCATGTGACCCTCACCGGTCACTAGTCTTTTAGGGTGAGCGCGTTATCGAAGTGGACAAATAACAGCGCTGATAATGTCTCGACACGGTCGGACGTCGCTGGCTAAGTGAGGGAAAGACTGGCCAGCTACTCCTCTGTGCTTTCAGGCCTACCACATGTGAAGGAGGCGTCACATCACAGACTCATGACAGGAGACTGCTAATGGACACATGTTGGTCTATTGTTTGACTCACTGAAAGCCGCGTCACATATGCCTCATCCCGACTATTTGAACCTGAAGTCCCGAGACAGATGACTCGTCCCGACTATTTGTACCTGAACACATGCGCAGTCCTAGCTGTTTATGTATAAAGTATCTAACAGATGTGTGGTCTCACCCATTCGTACTGCGTATTTGTAATATCTTGTTGATTAAATTAATATTTTATATTTCGTTCTTGGAAAAGAAGAGTATGGCATATAAGGCTAGGACCTCCAGTATGAGAATGGAGGTGGAAGCAATCACAGCGGCATTCCGTTGGTTAGAGGTGACTACTGAAATACACGTTGTCTTCATCACGGACTCAAGGAGTATGCTTAATAAAGAAAGAAATGTTTCCTGTTGAATGGCTCATCTCGCTTCAGAGGTTACAGATTGTAAGAATTGTATGTTTTTTTGTTTGTCCTGGTCATGCGGGAGTGCGGGGGAGTGAACAGGCTGATAGGCTGGCAGGGATTACATCTCTTGGTGGTCGATTACCTATGGATAAGGGAGGGGTGGTCATGCGCCAGGTGGAGAAGGTGGAGGAACAGACTGAGAACACGTATGTGGAAAAGATGAAATTGCGGGGGATTGGCAGGGGTTCTGGTAGAACCTCAAAAGTGAGAGGGAAGACCAGGAGAACTTTCAATCAGATAGCGGTGGGAACGATTAGCAGTGTGACTCTTCACTGGTTGTTGAACGAGGGGACGGAGCGCATATGGGAATGTCCTGAGTGCAGTGATGTCGTTTCTGAGCTCAACTCAACTCAACACAACATTTTATATTGTCTATAAACGTATAGCACAGACTTTTGATTTGACATCAGATAAAGCATACCTATGACAAAAATACTTCCGCACAGCTCAGGTGGTCAAAGAATACCCCAGTCTATATTTTACAATAACCGTGTAGGTCGGTTACAATAACTAACCGACTCTTGCCCACGCCTTCCGGTGTATTGGTACTAGGCTTATTCTCTAGACCAGTGGGCACTGATACTGGATCAGCCTGGAGCCATGGTCCGTTTGTTTTAAACCTGTGCCTCCACGGGGATTCGACCACATGACCACGGTGATGGCAGGCAAGCCTGGCTAATGAGTTAATAATAATTGAACAGCGACATTGTGCTAGATATGTTAAACACCTATATTACTTCAGACATGCTAGACAGCAATAGTAAGCTAGCTATGCTGAACTGCTGCATTAAGATAACTATGATAACAAGCAACATTAAGCCAGCTATGCAAATAGCTATATTGCGCTAGCTATACTAAACAGCTATATTCATCTAGATATACAATAATATCATTTGAAGACAAGTAAATCCATATATAATTGTTGGTAAATGTGTTCTCTTACCTTATAATCAGCCGTTAGAATCATTGTCGGCCTCGTTCTCTTGCCCGTGGACTCCATATCTGCAAACTGTATGAAGCTCAGGTAGTAGGTCTAATCCCGTGTTACTTTCCTCTTTTCGCTGGAGCTTGCACGTGCCTGCTAAACTTACCACCTGTTATTTGAGGTAAACTATGAGAGACGTCACAGCTAGGCTTTTGTTAGTGGTTCACGGTGAATTGCACGCACATCGATTGAGTGATCAAACCGCCTATCTCCATGAATACACCAACACTGGCACATTCGCCCGTGTCAAGGAAGTTAGCGCAAAAACTAAAACAGAAACAGATCGTTTGTCCAGATCAATGGTGAGCTTGAATGTTGCTGTCTACAGGTATCTACAGTATTACCGTTGCTTATTACTCGGGTGACCTAGCGGTTGGTCTGCAGGTAAACAAAACAGCCAACGCACGAGTTGATGCAGTTCTTTTGGGAAAATATGAATTTCTTCTCTACCAAATCTCACACTGATCAGTTATTTCTTGTATTAACCAAACGAAATTCGATTTTTTTCGTCACTCCCACCGTTTCAGAAAATGATAACTTTAAGTGACACGGTTCAAGTTGTTACTTTAACTCCGTCTTATCCTGAGTCTGATTGTTTGAAAATAGCAGCTGTCAGACCCTGTCACTAAATAAGGCGCAAGAGAGGAAGATCACAACGAATGAGATTATGGGTGTAGTACTATAAATGTAACTATAAGAGACAGATGAGGAAATGATTACATCAGAGAAATGGTAGGGGCAACACCTGTGTTGATTACATAGAAAGACAGAGAATTAGATGGTGCGATCATCTAATGAGAATGGAGTCTGCACAACTAATCCTCTGTGTTTAGGCTTATATTACATTAGTTTCATTTTTATGTTAGGTTTTATACTTGGCGCCTCTAAGTTAAGTACCTGATAACTTGACCAAGATACCAAGATAACCTGAGAATAGTATCACTAGACCTCCCCCGATGTGTCTCCACCTTGACGTGGTGGGGGTGCTTGCGTGTCCCATCGACCCCATTTGCCTGCCGATGGATGAAAAACTACATATCGGACAGCTTATGGGATAGGGACCAGACTAAGAGAGACACAACCTGCTGCTCTGCAGGTATAGACTGAGGATAACAGTCAAAAGTCTAAAAGGTGGTCGAAGGCAGACGTTCTTGGTCCGGACAAAACTCCTAAGGCTCCCTGTCGAGGGCTGTGGCTGAACGCCTCTAAGCCACAACCCCTCGGATCTGAGAGCCAGGCCGATACCCGCCTACCGGAAAATAGAAACGTGATACTGAGCAAGCTACATGCTCAGGTCTGATACATGTTCGAAGGCTCTCAGCTGGGGGATATGAGGGATTCCCGGATGAGAGGGCCAGGCCGTTTCTCGTTCACTGCTGCACGAAGGTAAGGTGCTGAGCCGGCAGCACATGTAGCCTACCTCGTGAGCGAGTACAAAAAGTCAGAAAAGTGCCCAGGTCGAAGGACATGGTTACGGAAAACTGTCTGTATCTAACTCATAGAGAGTGTAGACAAAAGTGGAAGAACGTCTCAACAACGCGAAATGGAACGCACGGCGAGCGAACCTATTGCGTGGTCTGAAGTCACAAGCAAAAGCTTACCGAGTGGATGTCGCTCGCAGGTCTGACCGCTCCTGGTGTGTGCTTGAGCGATCAGTGGCAATCGGGATGCCCAACACATGGAAGTGAGGAACTAAAGCAGCCATGAGCAGGACGTGGAAACTCCTTGGGTGAGCCCAGTCTCAGAGCAATATGTGCCGGCTCTGCAATTATGGAAGCCTCCTCGGATAGCGAGATAATGCCCATGGTCTGCCCCTGCCTTCCCTTGAGGGCCGACCGCGATATCGTTGATCGTTCTATCTTGACCAGCTGAAATGTGGGTGACATTACAACAGTCTAACGTGTCTCGAAACCAGAGGAAGGCTAACCTCACAAAAAAAAATGCCCGCCAGAAGTCGGAAGTGTCGTCCTACGGGTGGCAAACTAAAAATTGACACAACGCAATTACGTCCGAGTGAAATGTCTCGTCCGAATGTGTCTCGTGCTAGGAACAGCTCTGACTACCTAGTTTCCGAATGCCGCTCTTGTTCGGAACAGCTCTGACTAGGTAGTTTTCCGAATGTCTGTCGTGTCTGGAACAGCTCTGACGGGCGCAACGACAAGCACATGTGCGAAAACTCGCTGAATGAATACCTTCTGCAGACCTGTCTGGTATGTGCGGGAACGGCCCGGGGCGAACGAAATGCCCAATATATTGAAGTGAGGAATTAAAGCAGCCATGAGCATGACGTGACCATTCCCTCGGTGAGCCCAGAATCAGGGCGCTATGTGTCGGCCCTGCAACCATGGAAGCAACCTAGGATGGCGAAAAATGTTATGGACTGTGCCTTCCTTCTCTTGAGGGATGACCGAAGTCCTCGACTGTTCGAACTTGACCAGCTGGGATGTGGACGGTACCACAAAAGTGAGAGTCTCCCAGGATTGCTAACCTGGTCAAAAATGCACGCGAAAGCCGGATGTGTGACCTAAGGGTTTTCAACCTAAGGGTGCCTAACGCACACCGCAATCACATCTGAAAAAAACACTCCGGATGAACGAAAAGAAGAAGAAGAAGTATCACTAGACAGACCTTTGTCTGGATTCCGCAAGGCAATAGAAATAAAAAGGCACGGAGAGGTAGAGACAGAAATGAATATATGGGGAGGGCATGGACAGGGCTGCATGGAATAGCTAAGGACTGGATGGCTTGGGGTGAATTGTCCGAGGTGGGGGGGGGGGGGTAAAGTGCGGAAAGGGAAGATAGAGCGAGAGAGAAGGAGAGAGAGAGAGAGAGAGAGAGAGAGAGAGAGAGAGAGAGAGAGAGAGAGAGAGAGAGAGAGAGAGAGTTGTGGCAGAAGTTTTTACAATCTCGGTGAATAATCTCTCTCGTTACGGATAATAGGTTAATCAAGTAGTGATTCTCAAGTTCTTGAGTAGTTTCAAGCCATTATAAGTAACCTCAATAACTGTCACACAGTTCTGAAAATTGTATGAAGTAAGAGCTGTGAGGAAGGGATATAGTCATTATAGCATGACCTAGAACATGTGAGGCCTAACATTGCACACACCTACAGTAACCGTACGTTTGTTTCTGCTATGGAAGTGCCTTGAACTTATTTGCGTTCCATTCTTTGCACTTAATAAACAATGGCAACTGTTGTATGAATGCAATGTGAACGTCTAAAAACAGTCATGGCATGTTTATGCTACGGCAGATTTTATCCATTATTCAAAGTTAACATCTAACAACAGTCATTGCATGTTAATGCTACGGCAGATTTTATCCATTATTCAAAGTTAACATCTAACAACAGTCATTGCATGTTAATGCTACAGCAGATTTTATCCATTATTCAAAGTTAACATCTAACAACAGTCATTGCATGTTAATGCTACAGCAGATTTTATCCATTATTCAGAGTTAACATCAAATAACAGTCACGATATATTAATGCTACGGTGGATTTCATCCATTATACTATGGTAACATCAAACAGCAGTCATGGTACGTTAATGATACGGTGGATTTCATCCATTATGATATGGTAACATCAAACAACAATCATGGTATGTTAATGCTACGGTGGATTTTGTCCATCATTCTATGGTAATATTAAGCAACAGTCACGGTATGTTAATGCTGCGGTGCATTTCATCCATCATTCTATGGTAATGTCAAACAGCAGTCATGGTATGCTAATGCTACGGTGGATTTCATCCATTACTCAGACTTAACATCAAACGACAGTCATGGTATGCAAGCGATGCATTGTGGGCTATAATAGCCCTGGAGTTGTTAACTGGGAAATACACTATTAAAATGTACATTTCTAGTTTCTTGAAGAATTTTAGCTATTTATTTTAACTAGAAGTTGTGAATATGTGTGGCAGATTTTGATCATGGGGGTGCTGATATTTTCTGTAGCTACTTATTTCATTATTTAATAATATCTTATGTTTGTTATACGGTAGATTTCATCCATCATTCTATGGTAATATCAAACAACATTCATGAATTGTTTAGGCTACAGTGGAATTCACCCATTATTCTAGGGTAATCAAACAATAGTCATGCATTTCATCTCCGGGGTTGATTCGATTCAATCACCTGTACGATCAAATTATGCAGCGCATGTCTGTGTACGATGGATTACATCAATTATTTTGGGGTAATATTAAACAAAGGTGTCAGTTACCTTCACAGATGAAAACAAAGATGTCAGTTACCTCCATACATAAAAACAAAGATGTCTATTACCTTTGTATATGAAGACAAAGATGTCTGTTAAATTGATAGATGAAGACAAAGATGTCTGTTAAATTTTATAGATGAAGACAAAGATGCCAGTTACCTTTATAATAAAGACAAAGATGTCAGTTACTTTTATACATAAAGAAAATTATGGCAGTTACCTTCATACATAAACACACAGATGGCAGTTAGTTACCTTCATACATAAATACAAAGATGTCAATTACCTTTAATACATAAATACAAATATTTCAGTTACCTTCATACATAAATACAAATATGTCAGTTACCTTTATACATAAATACAAAGATGTCAGTTACCTTTATACATGAAGACAAAGATTTCAGTTACCTTTATACATACAGACAAAGACGTCAGTTACCTTCATACAAGAATACAAAGATGTCTGTTACCTTTATATATGAAGACAAAGATGTCAGTTATCTTGAACATTAATACAAAGATGTCAGTTACCTTCATACATAAAGACAAAGATGACAGTTACCTTCATACATAAAGATAAAGATGACAGTTACCTTCATACATAAAGATAAAGATGACAGTTACCTTCATACATAAAGATAAAGATGTCAGTTACCTTCATACATAAAGACAAAGATGTCAGTTACCTTCATACATAAAGACAAAGATGTCAGTTACCTTCATACATAAAGACAAAGATGCCAGGTACCTTTATACATAAAGACAAAGATGCCAGGTACCTTTATACATGAAGACAAAGATGTCCGTCAGTTACCTTTTTACATGGAGATAAAGATTGTCAATTACCTTCATAGATTAAGACATACATGTCAATGCTGAAAACTGCAACAAATCACGCTGACAACTTCTCGGATGTTAGTTTTTATTGAAGACACCGACTTCTTACTTCACCAGTGTCACGGTAATAACATATTATCACATCTCATGGCATGATGGTGTTCAGGTAATCAGCTGGCGTTCTTGCCCCACCTCCCCGCCCCCATTTATTGTTATCAACGCCGGTTAAAGATTATTTCACTGATGCGCATGAATCGGGAGACAGAATTTCAATCCCACCAAAGCTGGGGATCGAACCCAACCAGCAAATTAGTAAAACAGTTCAGTAAATACTACGCCAGCAGGTCTCCATTATTTCACTGCGAAAACTAAGCACACGTGTACACAGAAATTAATTCCAACACCTAGGTTGCAGGCACTCACTGTACGAACCAGCCGTATTGTCTGAGGTGTTATACCTACTGTACCCAGTCCCGGTACACAGACGGGTGTGTACGGAGATAAGTCAAGGCAGTCTACCTGGCTTGGAACAAGCCGATGATCGCTCCATGCGCTCGGCTGAAAACATCCCGCCTTGTGTGACGACTGCTGAATCAGCCGCGTAGTTGTGTATACTTTCCTTGATCGACGCTTCGCCGGGGCTGATTCAATCACCAGTGCGATCAAATTATGCAGCGAATGTATGTGTGGCATGAAGAGGTTTATGTGCGCTATACACTATACGTCATCCAGTTTCGTTTGAGCACCAAATAATCAGCTGAAGACGTGCTATCAATTGCGGCGAATGAGAATGGCCCAGTTCACTAACGCAATGGGTTCATGTATGCGGTCACTGAATATTTTAAATTGTATTCCTGTTATTGCTCCGTGTATAAGTGTACAAAAGTTCTCAGTTGTGCTGTCAAACATATTTTGTTCATTATAAATTCTCCTTCGTGTTCTTCTTAGTGTTAGTCACATATCGGTTGTTCAAACGTGCAAGACTGTACGTTTAGCCTAAAGTCTCTATTCAGAATAAATACTGATATAGTTTATTTGGTTTTAAACCGTATTTCATGTGAAGTATTAATATGTACCCTCATCATTTACGTACATCTATTATCTGTGTACAACATCTTGTTTTATATGGTTCAGTTTCCCAACTACTGAGTTAAGTGCATGGAGCGATACTGTGAGCTGTGGATTGCATGTGGAGTGTTTTTACATCTATCTGCGGTTGTTTGTAGCGAAAACTACATGTTCAGAAAGATGGCTACCAACAAGTTGCTGAACAAACTTATGTTGTAATGTATGACTGCTGGTTTTCTAGTGACCGTCGCTTCCATCGACGGTGATCTGCATTTTTCGTGACAGACTATTGTGTTGGCATTCTGACAGCGGCCTAATGCACAGTGTACCTGTGCGGGCTGTTGGTTTGTCGAGACTCCTGTCTGTTCCACTTTTCACATGGGGCAGTGAGGAGCATTCTGTGTGATACTTGTTGGCACAGGAACGGAGCATTTTGGCGACGACCCTTTATTGTGAAGTTGGAATCGCGACTAACTAATTAACGAACGAACCAACGAACGAACAGACTTTACTTTCAAAGGGTTAAGAATTGGGCACGCATGCCCGTCTAACATTCTGCCATTCTATCACTCTCTTTCAAACATTATTTCATCCACACATCATTCGAGGCTATCTGGGCACAACAATATAAATGATATGGATTATAACGGCATACAAGAAATGCACAAATCACTACTACATGACTCACTAAAATTAATGAATGATGCGGCAGTTGTTATTAGCTACGAGGAACTTAATTCTGCCATAAGGGCACTGACTGTTATACTTGGGTTTTATTATTGTTATTATTATTGTTATTATTATTAAGGGAGAAGGTAATCTGCACTGAGATAGTTTTCGAACAATTTGCGATTATATGTGTAGGGATTGGTTATGTCTTTGATTTGTTGAGGAAGACTGTTCCACAGGTGAGCTGCGGAATATGATAGGCTTGTTTCGTATAAGTCTATCCTAGGCTTCGGAACGTGTAATATATCTAGTCGTTTACTGTGTCTTGCATTATATTTAAACAATGGCCAAAGGTAATTTGGGCCATTTCGATATAGGATTTTGTGAATTAGTTCAGTCTTGTTGAAAAGTAGGCGTTTGCGGAGAGGTAGTAACTGAAAGCGTTTATATAGGCTAAGATTATCATTTACGTGTTTACTGTAAATTAAACTCATAGCCCGTTTCTAGAGTGAGTAAAGTCACTTGGTGATTGAATTGAAACAACCGTCCCAGGTTGTAGAGCACTAGTCGAAATGTGTCTATATGTGAGAAGTATAGAAAATTGTCCTTGTATCTTCATCAAGATAATTGTTTTTAATTTTTGCAAGTTGGTAGACTTTTTTCGCTGTTTGTTTAACGAGCGCTTGAACATGAGAATTAAAAGTTGTGTTTCTATCAATAAGAATCCTAATACTTTGTGCTCAGTTACACTTTCCACTGACACGTTATTGATGGGAAGTTGAAGTGATCTGTGTGAGTTTAGAGTCTGAAGTCTTTGTCTGGTTGTTAATAACATGGATTTTGTTTTAGTGGTGTTAGTTTGCATAGCCCCACTTAACTACATTATTTAACTCTTGTTGCAATGAAGAATTTTTGCAAGTTGGTAGACTTTTTTCGCTGTTTGTTTAACGAGCGCTTGAATATGAGAATTAAAAGTTGTGTTTCTATCAATAAGAATCCTAATACTTTGTGCTCAGTTACACTTTCCACTGACACGTTATTGATGTGAAGTTGAAGTGATCTGTGTGAGTTTAGAGTCTGAAGTCTTTGTCTGGTTGTTAATAACATGGATTTTGTTTTAGTGGTGTTAGTTTGCATAGTCCCACTTAACTACATTATTTAACTCTTGTTGCAATGAAGAATTTTTGCAAGTTGGTAGACTTTTTTCGCTGTTTGTTTAACGAGCGCTTGAACATGAGAATTAAAAGTTGTGTTTCTATCAATAAGAATCCTAATACTTTGTGCTCAGTTACACTTTCCACTGACACGTTATTGATGTGAAGTTGAAGTGATCTGTGTGAGTTTAGAGTCTGAAGTCTTTGTCTGGTTGTTAATAACATGGATTTTGTTTTAGTGGTGTTAGTTTGCATAGCCCCACTTAACTACATTATTTAACTCTTGTTGCAATGAAGAATTTTTGCAAGTTGGTAGACTTTTTTCGCTGTTTGTTTAACGAGCGCTTGAACATGAGAATTAAAAGTTATGTTTCTATCAATAAGAATCCTAATACTTTGTGCTCAGTTACACTTTCCAGTGACACGTTATTGATGTGAAGTTGAAGTCATCTGTGTGAGTTTAGGGTCTGAAGTCTTTGTCTGGTTGTTAATAACATGGATTTTGTTTTAGTGGTGTTAGTTTGCATAGAACCACTTAACTACATTATTTAACTCTTGTTGCAATGAAGACCCCAGAAAATTACAGTATTAAGCATGTGTATACACTGTACAGTCGTCTACAAATAGATCACAGGACGACAAAAGATACAAGGTTAGATCGTCAATATATATGACGAACAACAGGGGGCCAAGAATAGAGCCTTGAGGTACTCCAATACTGAAGGTAGTGGTTTGAGACAGATAATTGTTGTGTGATACTACCTGCTTTCTGTTTGGCGGGAATTATTAGTGTCACTATATTAGATTAATCAGTAAGCAATTTAAGTTCAAGGAGGAAGCTCTTATCCCGATGCCAAGGGAGCACAGTTAGTAATACATATTCTATCTTGCAGGTCTGTATTGTAGCGACATCATAAATGCTTGGTTAAGATTCGCTGGGCTAAATTGCATCAAGTGTAAAAGTGCTGGACTCCAGTGAAATGAGAATTGTTGTTGCCTGCCAGGAGGTTCTTGGCTGACGTCAGCTTGGTGTGTCACAGATGCATTACTGCCGTGTGAATTTGTCGAGGCGTGCAACAAACGTCCCTTGCCAGGGAGAGGAGGAAACATTTCTTGGTAATTATCTCCTTCCCGTGTGAAAGTGGGCAAAGGAAGAAGAGGTTGATTTATTCTTGGTGGCATGTGTGTATCCTGGGTGGCAAAATTTCGAGAGTCAGAAGCCAGCAACCGTTTACCTCGTGGAATGAGAGTGTTTTGTGTGGCTTGGAAGTCTTCCCCCCCCCCCCCCCCCCAGTAATCGATGCCCTACTCATTTATGTATTGGTCGTGTTGTATGTCTTTGGGGATATTTGATGCTTTTTTGCCAGTAGACTTCTACCTAGTATAGATGTGTGGATTTGTTCTCTGTACAGTCGTGTGTGTGTGTTTTTTTTTTGTGTGTTTTTTTTGTGCACCTGTGTGTGATGTGAAGGAGGGTGTGTTGTTGATTAAGTGTACATTATACCGATTACAAAAAGTCTCTAGGGTGTTATTGTTTCCTTATTGTTATTATTTATTCTTTCGTTTTTATGATACATCCTGGCTTTGCCAACCATTGCAGACAGACTCAAGGTGTTGCAGGCAAGGCCATACTTCAAGGTAGGTGCGGACAAGGAGCACCTTCTGCATGATTTCCCTGGATGTGATCAAGAAAGAGGACGATCATGGATGGCTCAGGCAGACGATACCATCAGAGAAGTGTACACACTTGAGAAAATTGGCAGGAGCAAGGAGTATAGGTCATAGTGCTAAACAAACATACAGACTTGTGGGGATTACAATAATATTGGGCCGAGAGTGTATGAAATGGACAGAAGGCGCTGCGGAAGTAGAAATTCAGCTGGTGTCGCATCATTAAGGGGTGAATTGATGCATGATAAGGCAGATGTGGTGAAGGCCCTCTGTGAGCATGTGAATAATGCAGAAGAACAGATATGCTATCATGCTCTAGAGAGAATTCAGCAGCAAGGGGTGGTCAGAGGATCTGGTCGACAGTCGTCAATCAGAGGTAAAGCACGGTGGACATATAATCAGATTGCAACGGGCACCATTAGCATTGAAACTCTTCGCTGGATGTTGAAGATTAGGACTGAGCGCTTATAAGAATGCCCCGAGTGCAGTGATGTTGGTTCTTGGCTCAATACAACTCAAAACTACTACAGCTACAACTACTATAATTACTACAGACAGCAATGCTAAGGCTAATTAAACTACTAACAACAGCCATTTTAGCGCGTCGTAACAAGTCGCTCACCAGACGTATCTGAGTCACTTCTTAAATGATATACTTGCTGAACTCGTCCACACCCACGCACTCAGTAAACGGTGGCAATATTTGCTTATCATGGGAAGCGCAGACGCCACCTTTACATGAGACATGCACAGCTAATAGTTCTGAATACAAGAGATATGGGTCCTTTAGTACAGTAACATTAAATCTGTCATTTTAACCGCGCAACTTTTAGGGATGAAAAATAAACACCCCAGAATAAATATATGATTACAAACAATGACAATTTTAAAAAAAAAAGAAGTCCCGAAGCAGGAACCTGCAATGGCTCTGCAAAGTACTAGGACCACCCCATTTTGTAGGCCAGCATGCATTGAAGCTAATCTTTCCCTCAGTTAGCGATCGACGAGTGCAGACGTTGAACCCACATTCGACCTCCTTGATTACATTACTAAAGTAACCTCCTAGAGATTATACTAACACATATGCCAATGAAAACTAACGGAGCAATAAAATTACCAATAAACTGTTTACACAACTGGAAATCATCAATTTAGGACCTCTAAATTACCAATAAACTGTTTACACAACTGGAAATCATCAATTTAGGACCTCTAAATTACCAATAAACTGTTTACACAACTGGAAATCATCAATTTAGGACCTCTAAATTACCAATAAACTGTTTACACAACTGGAAATCATCAATTTAGGACCTCTAAATTACCAATAAAACTGTTTACACAACTGGAAATCATCAATTTAGGACCTCTAAATTACCAATAAACTGTTTACACAACTGGAAATCATCAATTTAGGACCTCTAAATTACCAATAAACTGTTTACACAACTGGAAATCATCAATTTAGGACCTCTAAATTACCAATAAACTGTTTACACAACTGGAAATCATCAATTTAGGACCTCTAAAATTGTTGATGAAATCCGATCTTGTCGTCCTGTTGAGATTGCAACAGAAGCATCCGTGCAGCTGGCGGAGGAGATGATTAGAGGTGACAGGCGAGTAACAATAGACTCTGTTGTATCTGCAATAGGGTGCTCACATGGTTCAGCATACAGCATAATGCATGATCGATTGAAATTTAAGAAAGTGTTCTCAAGGTGGGTACACAGACAATTGAAGGAGGAACACAAAATGAACTGATTTGGCCTGTCCTTGCATCATCTCTGTCGATTCGAAGATGAAAGAGAAGACATGCTGAACAGGATTGTTACTGGGGACGAATCATGGGTGCATCACTACCAGCCCGAATCAAGGCGAGCTTCAATGCATCCAAGAAACATTCTTCTCCGCCTTTTCTCCAAAAATTCAAGGTTACGCCATCAGCAGGGAAGGTTATGCGGACAGTGTTCTGGGATTGTCAAGGCGTGTTTTTAACCAATTTCAAGAAGAAAGGCGACAATTTGAATTCTGATCGTACTGTGAAATTCTATCGATACTTCATGATGCAATTCGAAGAAAACGTCCAGGACTGCTGACTAGAGGAGTGTTGCTTCTTCATGACAATGACAGACTATATACGGCTCGATTAACTGAGGAGAACATTAACCAACTAAGGTGGGAAGTTCTGGAGCATTCACCTTACAGCCCAGACTTAGCCCCTAGCGATTTCCACATTTCTGGTCCACTGAAAACCCACCTTGGTGGGAGACATTTCGCGAATGACGCCGAAGTTGAATGTGAAGTGAAAACGTGATTTATAAAACAGAGCACGCAGTTCTATGCAACCGGTTTGAGGGGATTGATAAAACGATGGGACAAGTTCATCAATGTTGGTGGAAATTATGTTGAGAAATAAAGGGACAATGTATGTATACAAATAAACTAGTTCCAAGTTGTTATCATATTTAGTTATTTTTCTACAGCGATTTGTGACTTACTTATTGACTTCTCCTCGTATATTCGTGATTACATCTGGCAATGAGATTCTCTTCGATACACAAACAAACAAGTCCCGTAGCAGGAAGCTGGTGTAGGGACATCAAGTCTCAGGAGCACCATATCTGTATAGGTCTGAGTGCGCGGAGGAATCGTTGATCAATATTTCCCTCCAGTAGCGAACGACAAGCGCTGGCGTGGAAGCCTCGTCCGACGGCGATCATCTCAATGTAAGCACAATGTCCTGCCCTGGACAACAAGGCGCTGGTCACGTGCCTACATCCAGTATGTGTTGTTTCAATGTTTCCTGAACACAGAGATATTACTTATATTCTCTGTATTTGTGCACTTTTTATTCGCTCTGTCCCGTTAAATCATGAGGAGTACTGTTATTGCACAACAAGCATCCTGAGTGTATCCTTAGCGCAAGGTTTGTGTAACAGTTCTGTTACACGTGGGCAGAGTTCGTTTCTCTAGTTGACCCGATCGTCGTCAGCGTGATACATCATCTAGTTGTTACATCGGTGACACGCAATAATATTCATAATGAATGCCCACTACGCTTGAACGCATCTTTTCACTAATTCTGATGTGTACACACTACAGCAAACGACTTTAGGTACTAACGCTATAGACATGCAAATGTTTCGTGGGGGTTGAAACTTGAACAGAAGTCAAAGGAAACAGGAAATAACAGATAAGGCATAAATAGCGCCGGAAACCTTTAAAACATAGAAGAAGAAGAAGAAGAAGAAGAAGAAGAAGAAGAAGAAGAAGAAGAAGAAGAAGAAGAAGAAGAAGAAGAAGAAGAAGAAGAAGAAGAAGAAGGAGGAGGAGGAGGAGGAGGAAGAAGAAGAAGAAAAGAGGAAGAAGAAGAAGAAGAAGAAGAAGAAGAAGAAGAAGAAGAAGAAGAAGAAGAAGAAGACGGAGGAGGAGGAGGAGGAAGAGAAGGAGGGGAGGCGGAGACGAAGACGGAGATGGAGACGGAGAAGGAGAAAAAGAAGAAAAAGGAGACAAAGAAGATGAGGGTGAATAAGGAGAAGAAGAAGAAGAAGAAGAAGAAGAAGAAGAAGAAGAAGAAGAAGAAGAAGAAGAAGAAGAAGAAGAAGAAGAAGAAGAAGAAGAAGAAGAAGAAGGAGGAGGAGGAGGAGGAGGAGGAAGAAGAAGAAGAAGAAAAGAGGAAGAGGAAGAAGAAGAAGAAGAAGAAGAAGAAGAAGAAGAAGAAGAAGGAGGAGGAGGAGGAGGAGGAGGAAGAGAAGGAGGAGGAGGGGAGGCGGAGACGGAGATGGAGACGGAGAAGGAGAAAAAGAAGAAAAAGGAGACAAAGAAGATGAGGGTGAATAAGGAGAAGAAGAAGGAGAAGGAGAAGAAGAGCGTTAAATCATGCAATGAGAAGAGACTCCGAGAACAATAAAACAGTTGCTAACAAACAACACACAGCCTTTAACCGATGCCTGTGCCGGTTGGAAGGACTAAAAAGGTGTTACACAATCCTAAAGCGAGCTTAGAGAGAGAGAACTAGACAGATGTCAGCCAATCAAGAGATGGATAACAGACGTTGACACTGGGTAGGACACACACTGAGATAACTGTGTAATAGTCTAACTATTGGATATAATTTTTTATAGAGCAGGGATGTCAAACTCAATCGCTCTGCGGGCCAAAACTCAAATCACACGTAAAGTTGAGGGCCGGACAGGATAAACATTCAATAAGCCGAAAATTAAACCTTTTTTTTTAAAACATTAACATAAATTAAAACAGAAAAAATTTTTTAATAATAAAACACCATTGGTATACACATTTTCACTCTTATGTCAGTTTGTCAGAGCACGATGTTTGACATCTTTTCTTGGCTACAAGTTCGTTTATGTTGGGAGTAATATTTTGTGTCATTGAGCTTCTCATGATGGACTGCAAGTGTTCATCAGTGAGACGACTCCTGTGTGATGTTTTGTTAATCTTCATCACAGAAAACAGCTGCTCACACAAATATGTGTTACCAAACATGCTCAAGGTTCGAGCCGCATGTAGACGAAGTCGGGGCATCTCTTCAGGAATGAAACGAGGGAACTGTGCAGGCCCCACAATGTCGTACTTTGCCTTTACTTTAATGTCCCATTACACCGTAGCTCTATTAACTCCATCTGCAAATTTACAGGTGCAGTTTCCACATCTATGGCAAATGGATTACGAAACAGCTCGAAATTACTTTTCTGTGCTTCAAAGTCACTAAAGCGCAGTGCGAATTTGGCGTGAAGTAAGCTAAGTTATTCAGCAAAGTCTGCATTGGGAAACACCATAACGTTGACTTGGTTTAACACTGCCTGGCAACCAGAAAAGTGAGACAGGTTGCATTGGTGCATTTGTGTCTCCCATAAGCGCAGCTTCACTTGAAATGCCTTCACTGCATCATGCATATCAGTAATAATGTGATCCCGTCCCGGGAGCTGCAGGTTCAAGTCGTTGAGATAAGTGGTTATATCAGACAGAAACGCCAACTCACATTTTCACTTTTTTTTAAATCACAGCCACATTATCTCCACAAATTAGACGCACAGGTTTATCGCCAATATCAGTAAACATATATTCAGCCTCCCAGCGGCTTTTAAAGGCTCTGTTTTCAAAATCAACTCTTGGCCATTTTAAAGGCTAGCTTTGATTTTAAAAGATTGTGCTTCTACCGACAGACGCTTGATTGATATCAGGTTAGCAGTAGCGGGAAAAGGTGATGTCATATCCGAGCATTACACTACTTCCATTTTTTATGCGTCAATCCAAAACGAGCATCTGAACGTTGCTAGGTAACTATAACGACGAGACAAAAAGAAAATCCTAACCTGCACAGTTCGCGGCGACTACACTAGCCAGGTGGCCTTTATTCCTCAGGCTCATAGACCCATCTGCCATATACAGCAAGGTACTATATTGGCAGTAAATGGCAGTTATGACTAACTCACTACACAAATTTACTATTCGCTTATTCTGATCGAAGCGAGAACGCTCTCAGGTAGCCTATCATGCTAATTAGGGAATTTAATTTGCACTTTATATTGTGACCATAACAAAATAATTTTGCCTAAAATTCTCTCTTGGGCCGAATATTTTTGTACGTCGGTTGAGACCTCTCGGACGTGATATGATTGTACGGCGGACCGGATGTGGCCCGCGGACCTTGAGTTTGACACATGCGTTTTAATAGAGAGTCATTTCTCTGAAATCCACTAAACGTTCGACAGAGAGAGAGAGAGAGAGAGAGAGAGAGAGAGAGAGAGAGAGAGAGAGAGAGAGAGAGAGAGAGAGAGAGAGAGAGAGAGAGAGACCGACCTAAAACACACAGAGAAGAGATGTATAGACATAAGTGAATAATGTTGGAAGGACATGGCCAGCACTTCAGGCGACTGTAAGATAAGACAACTCTGCATGAGTTGGAAGGAGAGCCTATTCTCCAATGGGGGATACACGGTAGAAACATAGAAGACTATGGATATCAAGCTCTTGTCGTGCCTTGCCCTGTGTTTGATTTCCAGTTGTGATTTGTTGCAAGTGATTACTGTGAAATACAACTGATGTCGTCTTATGACTGAAGCTTTCATATGTATACAGCTGATAAAGCTGCCACCCCACAGACACACATCTCCTACAGGTTGAACGACAGTTTTGTGTAGCTTTCATCTTGAAATATATTGTTTTATAGCCCTTTCGAATGACAATAAAACAATTCTACACTTGACTATGAAGCATAAAACATGGAACCCTGTCATATTTTATATGAAGATATGCTATCGTATGGTGTGAGTCATAAAGAGAGTGCCCAGACACCTCTATTGACATTCAATTTGTTATAAACATGTTACATGGGTGTGTACAGCTCGGTTTTGTAGACGATCATGCTAGAGCTGAAGCCTTGGTAGAATGTTCTACATCTTATAGTGAACGTCCTGTGGTCACTACGTTAGGCCATATCTCCTGAATTACCTGTTGAACCATGCCTTTATATCATTATCAGGCGGTTAAGCATATTCTCTCTAGGTTTGTCTATGTCTATCTTACCCCTCAAATGTCCTGTTGTCACAATGTATTCCAGTTTAACCATTCTCGTGACGTGTCCAAAGAACGAACTGTATACATCTGACACGACTAACCAGTAGATTTCCGTGCCTTGGTTTCTGTCCAGGCGTCTTCATAACGATCTGTAAGTGCCTATGGTATTCCCAGAATTCTACTGTAGAACTATATCTCTACAAGCCTTTTCTCACTAATTTGCGGATAGTCCATGATTCACTTCTATACACTAGGGCGGAATATAAATGACACTTAATGATGATCTGTCTCACCTTCATTGACCAACAAAAAAATGTTACATACAAATTATCTTCATTCTTTGCAAGCTCTTTCGCAATATTTCAGTTCTGTTACTTACAAACCCTCGTTGTCCAGACATTTCAACTAAAAGATTTAGTTCGGGGTTGTTCCGTTTACTATTATATTTCATTCTGTGGCACTTCTTGTACAATCACTATTACTTCTGTTTTTCTTCTCCTGTTGCTAAACCGTTGGTGTCATGGCTGGGACGTTTCGCAAACATTGACATGAGCACGATCGGACGAGGGTTCCGTAATAATTGTAATATTTGATTCATAACTTTTGAAATGGCATATTAAACTTCCCACTCCGATGTATTGATGTTGGTTCTACTTATATACTGCTCAACCTTTGCCCTCATCTCTCTGGGGGACTTCTAACTGCAATAAGTTTGACACTGTTACGGACAGAGAGAAGTGGGGCGCATATTCTACCAGTGGTTACGGACAGAGAGAAGTGGGGCACATATTCTACCAGTGGTTACGGACAGAGAGAAGTGGGGCGCATATTCTACCAGTGGTTACGGACAGAGAGAAGTGGGGCGCATATTCTACCAGTGGTTACGGACAGAGAGAAGTGGGGCGCATATTCTACCAGTGGTTACGGACAGAGAGAAGTGCGGCACATATTCTACCAGTGGTTACGGACAGAGAGAAGTGGGGCACATATTCTACCTGTGGTTACGGACAGAGAGAAGTGGGGCGCATATTCTACCAGTGGTTACGGACAGAGAGAAGTGCGGCACATATTCTACCAGTGGTTACGGACAGAGAGAAGTGGGGCACATATTCTACCTGTGGTTTTCTTTGTAGCACACGTTGTAGTACCGGCTTTGTAACGAAGGAGTTACGGACGCATTTCGTCATTCCGCATACCGCGTTTGACACACAGCTGTAGGCTATTTGGCAGCAGATCGCTTTGCGTTGTTTTTTTTAAATGAAATGGTGTGGCTGCCGATTGTTCAGAAACAATGGCAAACTACTAAACGTAAACTTGCCAAGAGGTCACAAACAGCAATAAAAAACAACAACCAAAATGAATGCTGGGGTTGACTGTAATCCACACTGACTTTAGAGGTACTTGTAATTTACACCCCCAAGACAAGGACGAGATGTCAACATTTTAGTCCCAACTTAACGGTGTATGGGTTGAACCTGCTACATTGGCATCAGCACACCGGATGTTTAAGAACGAGCGGTCTTATCCATTCGGACATACTGACCTCCTATTCACGTACATTGTTTTCAGTATCATTGTAAAGATAGCTTACTATCTGTTTTCAGTATCATTGTAAAGATAGCTTACTATCTGTTCTCAGTATAATTGTAAAGATAGCTTACTATATGTTTTCAGTATCATTGTAAAGATAGCTTACTATATGTTTTCAGTATCATTGTAAAGATAGCTTACTATCTGTTTTCAGTATCATTGTAAAGATAGCTTACTATCTGTTTTCAGTATAATTGTAAAGATAGCTTACTATCTGTTTTCAGTATCATTGTAAAGATAGCTTACTATCATAACATCAAATATGTTAACATAGTTCAGACACAAACCCAAGTTGTTGACCAAGCAGAACACAGATAGACAATTGTACTGTTGACAATAAGCATTAGACCTGGGGCTCATTCTCTGATACAAAGTTCATGTCTGAAACTGTCTTTTCCGGGATGGTTAACCCGGTCAACAAATGCCCGCAGAAGTCGGATGTGTCGGCCTAACGGTGCAAGAACGCAGCTTTGCTGTAAACAGGCACAACGCAATCACATCCGAAAAAGAAAAAAAAACTCCGGATGAACGCAGCAGAAGAAGAAGAAACTGTCATTTATTGCGTTCCAGTTGCTGTAAGATGAACACCAGCCTGAAAGAAGTAAAGATTTGTAAACATTAGCAGCTGAAATAAGCCAAGTCATTAGAGATATACAGCCATTGCTGCATCTGTACTGCCTACTGCATAAGGTACAATAAGTAGTAGTGTCGGCCTTTACAGGACGTAAAGGATATGAATTAACTTTTTAACACCTTGTAGTGTTTTCTACACTCCAGTCAGTATTGTGCAATATTTTTTATCACTCTGGATAATTCACATGTTTCTTCCGTTATAGCAAAATAGGCCTATCCAAGTTGTAGCCTCACTAGTTTCCTGTTACACTTGAAACAGGAGGAGAATAAATATCAAGGACAGGAAGATGTAATTTCCTATACTTAGGTGCTCAAAGACAAAGAAGCGCAACACTGACTTTTAATGGGCCAGAGAAGAAAAGGACAATAAGAAGTAGAGAAAGAGCACTGTATATATTCTCCTCAGTTAACAAGAAAAGGGGTAGAATTAGACAGAAGATTCCAGGAGTTCTTAGGGCGGGGGATATACTGTTGTACACCCCAGACAGAAGATTACACTGCTGGACTGTAACAGGATCAACGAGTTTACACAACAAACTACAGACTAAACAAAACAAATTAAGAACAACAAAATTAGGTTTTTATTGACAGAACTGCATGATTTAGTGACAAACAGGCATCCTGTCATGTCACACAACTGACATATACAGAAATGGGAACCTATGTTCCCACAGTAATCACTGCTGCCTAACATCGCTATGCACATGACTAGGTACCCATCTCCACAAACCAACAAGGACATGGCAACAACAGAGCCTCAACGTAAACAACAACGGTAACAGCAGGTATGGACTCTCTATTGTAATCATCTCAGGACTCATGGACAGTCAGTACATACAGAAATGGGAATCTGAAATCCCACAGTTAGAGATAACTGCTGCCTAGCACTGACTACAGGGGCGGTCTCTAAATGACAGTGAGACCTCAATCATGTTCAGTTGAGTCGAAGGGCACCCTCAATACCTACACAAGACACCCGCATCACATAAGTCGACTGGGACCAGATACAGCGAAAAACCATAACATAACGAGTAACAAAACTATAACCCTAACAGCAGAGATATAGTGGCATAAACACGCATAAACAGGTATACGAAGGGGGATGTGAGTGGCCTACGGCATTAACCAGAGCTGGGGCTCAAGTTTGCTCTACAACAACCATGGCCAGGGGTCACTACCAAGAGTGGGCTTACAAATTGCCAGTTATTTTGATGGATTTCCTCGGTCCTCGTGTGTGGACCACACAAGCCAGTCTTGGTTCAATAGAGGCATTTGTGACTCCCTGCTCTGGTCCAGTGACTGGGGAGGGCTGGTTAAAGCCTCCCTATTTTATAATCTACATGAAAACAGCGATCTACATAATCGCTCCTTCAGCCACGGTTGTCTGGTTTTGAGAGCCCGGGAAACTGACACGCGCCTCTATTTATCCTTGCTTCCATAGCGGCTTCCCATCGTATCCCAGGGCACTGCAAGGGATGCTGGTATTGGTAACATCATCATCATCATGTATCGCGCCAAGCGATTACACACTGAATTAATCTGTATCTGACAATTTCTTGTTGAAGCGCTGAACAAGTGGTAAGCATGTCATCCAGCAAACACTGATCCTATACCTTTGTTGTATTTCTATTGGTGTTATGACCATTCCTCGCTCATCCGATCGCATTCATGCTATTGATCGTACAACGCTCTAGCCATTACACAAACGGTTTAGCAGAACGAATAGAATAGAAAAACACACGTTTTATGGTATTGTGTACATTCCTTTCCTGTATTTTTAACATCGTCCTTTTAATTACATCTACACTCATATTCACAAAAATGTCATAATAATTAATGGAAACAAGAAGACTCAGCAAAAATAATCCTGTCAAATATGAAGAAATTCACAGACAAGTCAGAACATTATGTAAGGAGGCAAAAGAAGCATGGCTTGAGGAAAAGTGCTTAGAAATTGAAAGCCAACACAACAGTCAAAATACCAAATTAGTGCACAAAAGAATTCAGGAACTTACTAATAAAAGAACAAGTACATCAACAGGGTGTCTAAAAACTGAAGATGGCAAAATCATAATAGAAAAAGACCAGATTCTACATGTATGGACAGATTATGTGAAACACCTTTATGATGATAACAGAGACGAACAGTATGATATTAGATTTAATAATGAAGGACCGCCAATTTTGGAGATGGAGGTTCGAAATGTTCTTAAGCATATGAAAGCTGGCAAGGCCCCCGTTGCAGATAACATCACAACAGAAATGATTAAAGCTTTAGAAGAATTTGGACTAGATCAAGTCACCAGACTGCTGAACACATTATATGATACTGGAGATATACCTCCTGAATTATGTAACTCTATATTTATTGCAATCCCAAAGAAATCAGGAACCTTGGAATGTGATCAACATAGAACAATTAGTATAATGAGTCACATCACAAAGATTTTGCTAAGAATTATCATGCAAAGAATGAGGAAGAAGATACAACCTGAAATAGGGGAAGAACAATGCGGGTTTGTAGAAGGAAAGGGTACAGTAAATGCTGTGTATATGCTGCGAACAGTTATTGAACGTGCTATAGAAGTAAACAAGGATATACATCTTTGCTTTATTGACTATACAAAGGCTTTTGATAGCGTTAGACATGTCAGCATGGTGGATATGCTTGCAGATCTACAAATTGATGGGAAAGACATTAGACTTATAAAAAACATATATTGGAAACAACAAGCTGCAGTAAGGATTGATAATGAAGTGGGACAGTATCAGCCAATTAAGAGAGGTGTTAGGCAGGGATGTGTGATGTCTCCAGATCTTTTTTCCCTGTACAGTGAAAATATTTTCAGAAATGTAGAGGATATAAATGGAATCAGCATTGGAGGACGAAACATCAATAACATTAGATATGCAGATGATACAGTATTAATTGCAGACAATGAGCAGGACCTGCAACAATTAGTAGATGCGGTTGTTGTACACAGTGAGCAACTGGGGTTAGAATTAAATTGTAAAAAGACTCAGGTTATGGTCGTCAGTAGGAAGGAAGAAGTGCCACAATGTAATATACAAGTAAATGGAAATATTCTTCAACAAGTGAATCGGTACAATTATCTTGGAACAGTTATAACATCTGATGGGATATGCCTTGAAGAGATTAGAACAAGAATCGCCATGGCGAAAGTAGCCTTTAGCAAGATGAAAAACATTCTGACCAATAAGAAGATGTCAATTGAAACGAGAAAAAGAGTGTTGAGGGGATACATAGAGCCTGTTCTTTTGTAGGATGTGAAACTTGGACAATGAGCAGTCAAGCTGAAAAGCATCTGATGGCTGCAGAAATGTGGTTTCTGAGGAAAATGCAAAGAATACCATGGACAGACAGAAAAACCAATGACCAAGTACTACAGGAGACAAATGAACATCGTAAACTGATTAGAGAAATTAGACGTAGACAGTCAAAATTTTTTTGACATGTTATGAGAAGAAATGGATTGGAGAACTTAGTGACAACTGGCAAGATCGAGGGGAACAGACCAAGAGGAAGACCGAGAGGAAAATACCTGGATGGCTTGGCCACATGGCATGGACGAGACAGGAACACTGAGCTGATCCACGACACTGGTGATCGAGTGAAATGGCGAGTCATGACCGCCCACGCTTTCCGGCATGGCACATGATTGATTGATTGAATGTTGCCTTTGTTTTAGCTTCCCTTACGCCATGCCACTGCCATATATTCAGTGAAATCAAAACTGGCAACCTCGTGTGTATAACTGTGTTATGGCTATGGAAATCATAACGGGGCATCCTTATGTGTATAACTGCGTTATGGCTATGGAAACATTTTAAAAAATGTTTAAAAGGCTAGAGAATCGATTTCATTGTACCGTGTTTTATCCCATACAGCTCGGTTTCTTTCCGCAGGACGAAATGCCGACATCTTCAAACAGAGCACGAACTTTGTAGCTCCCCCGAAGATCCTCAGGAAGCCTCCTCTGTTATATTCGGTTTACTATAGATCCTTCTTTGTATTTGTTACAGCTAGAACTGTTGAAAGCGCCATAGATGACCAGGTTGTTGGCGATATTATTTTGAGCTTAGCCTGTGTTAGGGCTGTCCTCGGACCGCCACTGCATGCCCAATTTTGATATCATTGTGAGCTGAGCCTGTGTCAGGGCTGTCCTCGGACCACCACTGCATGTCCAATTTTGATATCATTGTGAGCTGAGCCTGTGTCAGGGCTGTCCTCGGACCGCCACTGCATGTCCAATGTTGCATATTGACTGATCCAGTGCCGACGGATAATATATCGCTATATGTGACCTCCCATTTGGACAGAATGACGATATATCACTGTAATAGGGTTATCTTTCATTTGTTTTGTTTCGCAGTATCTTCCACAATTTCAGTGCTCAATTAACGGACATCTTCTTGGTAATACTTGTTCTTTTGATTGTGTACCACGTGTGGTCCAAACTCACTTGTTGTTTGGCACTGAATCGGTTATCAACTGTAACGACTGCTAACGATTCAAACGCCGTGCGCTTCTTGAAAACACAATAGGCATACTTCGATCCGATATTTAATGCAATAAACATGTGGCACACCAATATACAAGTTTAGTGTACAGGTGATGCATCTGTACCATCGCATGAGAATCTAGGACATACAGCGACTACTCACGAATGTTTGTTTGATCCGTGCTTTCAGATCAAACTGTATAATATATAACGCACCCCTGTTCAATATTTGCAGCGAGAAACTCTAAAACACGGAACTGCCATAAACTGTCATTTACTGCCAATATAGTACCTTGCGGTGTATGGCAGAGGGGTCTTTGAGCCTGAGGAATAAAGGCCGCCTGGCTAGTGCAGTCGCCGCGAACTGTGCAGGTTAGGATTTTCTTTCCACGGAACAATTATAGGAAATTACAGTTGGATATCAACACTTTGAGATCTGTCCATGACGGGAGCTCCTGTAATTTCGTGGTTAGTAAGTTTGCCTGACGGCCCGGTGATCATGTATACGAATCGTCTTTGGAGTGGGGATTATTCTTGTTTAAAGTAATCTGGGCTTTCAGGTCAACCCAGCTTAAAATAGATATCAGGAAATACAGATGGCCCGGCGTGATACTGACCACATCAGCCACCGGGTGCTAACTTGTCCACAAGTATGGGACTCGCACCATATACCCATGATCCTCATGGCCTGGAACGGGTCCTTTATTTACTTGTCTTATGTCGACGACAAGGCTTTAGTAGTCAGAGTTTGACATTAAGAGAAGTCTGCAACACGTTCTAGACAATGTGATAGAGGAGATCGAGAAAAAGGACTATGATTAACGTTAGCAAAGCTGAATGCATGAGAAGAAGGAGAATAATGCTAGATCATAGATAACGGAAAGACAGTTGTGATAGAAGCTTGCTCCTTGAAAAGTCTTGAGTACACTACCAAATGAGATTTAGTTCATTTAGCAAATGAATATTCAGTCTTGGTACATTACATTTTGGGTAAAATACTAAGTGCACAGTCAATGACAAGCCTGGGTACGCCATCATCATTCATGAAATAATGATTATTTTCGGATGATCTAATCATTCGTATCCGAAAATTCAATAAATATGGAGGAAAATATGTACCACGTAGAAACCACTCATAGAATGTATCCGTGGCAAACTGTTTTGCCGATAGATGGCTCCGAAGAAATGGGGTAAGGTTAACTGAAATCAACATATATGAGAGATATTTGGGAGGTATAATCAACATTGACCAATGTGTCCCGAGATACACAATCCCTGTACATGAAGTGTACAGAGCTGAGTTAAATCAAGAACCGACACGGGACTCGGAGCATTTCCATACGCGCTCCGTCCTCATGTTCAAAAGTCAGCGAAAAGTCCCAATACTTATGGCACCAGTAACAGTCTGATTATATGTCCGTTTGGCTTGTCCTCGGAGTCCTGAGTATCGACCAGACCCTCTGCTCACCCCATTCAGGACAATTATGTTCAGGGTGTGAGGATCTATCTGTTCCTCGGAGTCCTGAGTATCGACCAGACCCTCTGCTCACCCCATTCAGGACAATTATGTTCAGGGTGTGAGGATCTATCTGTTCCTCGAAGTCCTGCGTATCGACCAGACCCTCTGGTTACCGCATTCAGGACAATTATGTTCAGGCTGTTCTTCTGAACTAACACAATCTCAAAGGCCCCGACCACGTCTGCCTCATCATGCAACATTACCCCACCTAAGGGTGCAGATCCAGCCTGCTAGTTTCACACACCACCAGCATGTCCTAGCTAGTTTCACACACCACCAGCATGTCCTAGCTAGTTTCACACACCACCAGCATGTCCTATGGAAAAGATCCAACATATGCTCTATATTTTTTATTGTTGAATTAAAGTCTGCCCGAAATAGTCTGTCTTTATCTTTTTTCACCATAGGCCCTACTTTGTGAGTCCGTTACAGTCACGAAATGCGTGCGCTATTTATCCTCCAACCAGCGGAACGCCACTGTGACTCAGACTACCATTCCACCACCATTCTCAGACTAGATGTTGTGGTATCATATGTCAGGTACTTCTGCACCCAACACCGTCCGCCAACCTTTGCCACAGATCCGCAAACACTTCTTTCACCTCTTTAACTGCTTTCAAGTTTTATGTTGTCTAGTGCACCCTCTTGTCTCTACTTCCTTCTTCTCCTTCTGTGAGCGCCAAACAATACTATGTGTGTTTGTTTATGTAACTGTTTCAATGGCCTCAATGGGTTCCCCCATTGATTTCACCTCTTAGTACAGAGCTAAATAATTATATTGCATGAGCGTGCAAATGATTATATCACCTGCTCGCGAACTGTCGTGAATAATTTGATAAACCTTCCTTTCAAGGCAGCCTGCTGGCCAGTCCCTGCACTACTGGTCCAACTGTCGGACATTTCCTCTAACATTCTGACCCACTCCTATCCTCTTCCAATGTTTTCAAGCATACACACGTCTATGATTTTATCCTCTGTCTGAATCATCAGTGATTTCCCTCCTATCCAGCCTGCGGCCCTTAGCTGTATCTAGGACTTTATTTAGGTTTAGGGGGCGTTTTTATTTGTTTTCTTATAGGTTTCTTTGCCGATTTTACTTGTTCATCAACTTTAAGATGACTTAAGTTATTCATTTCTTCATAGCGTTTTGTCTTCTTTTCAGTAATGTCTCGTTGCTTTTTTGTGTGTGGATTATATCAGACAGGCACATTCACACAACAACGTACACTCATCGCCCAGACACACGCCACACAAATGCATTTTCCATTTCCGGAATGGGTCCGGGACAGGATAAGGGCTGTGCTGTATGACAAAGATAAATCATCGGAAAACAGGTGAAGGTAGACTGATGGAAATCCCCGCAACACAAAAATATTCTTCCGGTACATGAAGCGGTGGATTATTAACGACACACGTAAACCGTAAAACAGTCTTCTCCGTGTGTCTTATATTGTCGGAAACTAAACTGGGTTAGGACATGTTTGTTTGGGGGTTCTGACAGGAATGTGTTCATTAATTTGTACTGACAACGGAACATGGCATTAGTTATGGGCCCTGGTTTCTGAGAATTCCCGAACGATTAAACTTAGAGCCAGGTCTGACGTTCTGACGTTCACCGTTAGTTTAGTCTTGTCTGAGGGGGGACACTCCACACACATCACAGCAAGCAGACTTCGTAATTACGCAGTGGCGTCTTCTGCTGCTGCTGTAATGCGAGAACTTAGATCATGTTATGTCATACCGTCATTGTCGTATATTGCTATAAAATATTGTGTTGTGGTAGATAATTTAAGTTAACGTCGGATAACAAACAAACACTACAACAAAATGGCCACAAGTTAGTGACTCAGTAAGCAAACCAGGATGTCACCTTATTTGAAATGTGTATTTGTATTTACACAGATTGCTGTTATTATATGATAATTAACCTTTCCAGGTTATAATTGGAATATTAGAATATATATTCCTGTAACTGTTATGTTCTGTAATGGTTGATTAGTATACTTGTTTACTTGCATATAATAACATATATTTCATATGTAGCTTTGATTATTTAATCATATTTTTCAGATACTAATAGTAATACATGCGATATATTGTTCTTATGACTGCCTCCATGGCGTAGGGGTTAACATCTTTCTCCGTAATCACGTATATTCTCGTGAGTAATGTAGCTGCGCGAAAATCTGCAGTGCTGGTAACTTATTGGGGTATGTGAGCCGGTCACTCAGAAAGCAGTGGCAAACTACTGAGCGTAATCTTGCCTAGTACATCAACAGCAGCTGAAAAATGCTGGTGTTGACTGCAACGTACTGTAAGATATATGCAACATTTAAAAAGAATTTTTCTTATCCATTTTCACTCCTGTTGTCACTATACTATATTTGACTATATTTACAGATTTGGAACAAATGAATTAAAATTATGAGTGTTTTACTGTGCGATATTGATCCCCTATATAATATAGAAACTAGTTTTTGTGAAATATGGCTGCTTCACCGATTCTGTGCCAAATAAAATGTAGGTTAGGACCAAACAAAAATGGACGGTGGAAAATGGGATGTAGGGGTGTGTCACTGTTATGATTTAAAAGTTGTTAATATGGTAGCAGACATGTTGCGTTATATATCAAATTAAAGGGGGCCGTAAAGGGAAAACTAGTTTGTCAATATTTTAACTATAATTTGATTTATAAGCTCACAGCAGTTAAGCATTAGACCTGGGACAGTAATCCTCTGGCACAAAATTAATGTCTGAAAATGTGTTGTTTATTGCATTCCAGTTATAAGCCCATGGCAGTTACGGAAACTTGAATAAGACGATTTATCATCCCATAGCATTTAATCAATCTTGCTTACAGTTCTGTAGAACTATCTTCTGTCTTCAACATGTTTTCTGTTGTCATAGGCAGTACGTCATATGTTCAATTAGTGGTATATATTTTTTGTTCATCAATTTCTTCTTCACTACTGCTGGTCGTTGATGCACATATTTGTATAATTTTTAATGTATTTTGTTGCCTTTGATTTTAATCATATGACCTTATCTGAAACATACCACTGGCCATTACCTGATTTAGCTGGTTTGTCATCAAACAGTAGTTCTCCTTTTTCATGTCTATCAACTCCTGCATATATTATTGTGAGTTTGTCCATTATTACTTTACCAGATCACTTTCACCTCATCTCATTCATTCCTAAAATATTAATTTCCATCTTTCTTATTTCTTCTATTACATTATCTAGTGTTCCTATTTCTGCTGTCCATACATTCTGTATCATATTTTAAATTTGTGTGGTTTGGTTTTGCCATCAGTATCTTGATGGTATCACCTGTAGCTCATGGTAATCCCTACTGAACACTGAACAGTATTGTCATTCCTTGACTCTGAAATGGGTTTATACAATGTAGTGGTTTCCCCTCGCCTTCTACATCCACTTGGCGGTATGTTATCCATTGATAAATATTTCCGACTGTCAGGACAAATGAGTGTCGTGCTCTGCTTGGTTGCTGAGTTGTCTACTTGTCACAGTGGAACGACCATTAGTGTGAACAGGCACACTCCACCATTGTATTCATGTGAGCAAACTAACTAGCTTGTCCAACAATATACTGGAACAGTCCATGGAAAAAGTACAAGGGGAAGATCACACTGGGCAGATTATTATCATGTTTGGACTATAACTGTGGAAATCTATGGATGTCTCTCCTCTGCTGCTCATTACCTGCAGATGACATAACATGTTGAGTTAATGCCTTTGATGTGTGTATTTCATTGTTAAATGCTGGGAGGTCAACATTTGGGGTCAGGACTTCCAAGCATTCATGAGGGGGATAGCTTTTCTAAGCATTTTGTTTCGTTGTGTCCTGGATATATATATATATTTGAAATATAGCTTTAAAAGCCATGGACCATAATTAACCCTTAATCTCTAACAGCTGGAAATAGAAGGGTGGGGGGGGGGGGGGGGGAGATTTTCTAAGAATATGGTAACCAACATCACACCAACCCTCCTTTGACGCTCTGTACTACAGACATGATAGGCTAAAGCACTTCTGTTCTTAGCTTCAATTTTGGGCCATAATACCTCACAGATGTTCATCTGGTGTCTCTGTGTGTTATTACTGAGGTTTGTTCAAGAATAATTTCCTTATAGTCTTATTGCTGTCATGGCAGTAAAGGTTATTGTCAGTCTTTAAACATTCTTTACAGTTTGGGCATGTTGAGATCTAAACATGCTTCATCTTTTGTAGAGCTCACCATATTTGTAGTCGTGAAACTACATTCAACAAACACAATCAGTGCAGTTTGGGAGTTATAAATTGATTTTTAGTCCACAGATACTCGTCACTGCCCAAGTAAAGTGGCAAATTGGCCAAATAAATAGAGCAAATTGAGGCTAGATAGTGTGCTCTGTTAGATCTTGCCCTAGATAAATGGCTACCCAGATTAACTGATATGACAATGTCAGGGGTTGGTCTTGACCTCTAATTAATTTGGCATCATATTTGTTATACTAGTTACTATTACTTGCTCATTGTTATTGTACTACCTTCCAATGGTTTGTTCTGTTGTGGTTGTTTGTTATAGTACTACCCCAAACACTATATGGGCCTTTGACTTCTTCCTCCTCATTCTGAAAGCACTAACAACACACTGAATTATGAAAGCAATGCACAGAGGACCAAAAGGTTTCACATCCTATAATCTCTCATCAAACCAGGAATACAGTTCACAAAAGTGTTGTCAGAAATACAATTAACACTCATCCATTGTATACACTCCTTTAAATAGTATTCTAAAATGATATCTCCCTCATTCTTATTAACATGGCAGCAATCACTTGCCATCACCAGCTCGGCTTTCGATCTGTGCATTTCATACCGCAGTCTCAGCTCAACTGAGTATTTCAAGACTGTTTTCATCTCTTGCAGTCAGTCAATGCATGCAATCTGATTCAAAGCCACTGCACGCTTCCCACACAATACTTGACATGAGCACTAGGCTCCTGTCAGGCAATACATATTTCATGACAAACATGGGGGGTATTTGTGTTAAAATGCCATTTGTACTTTTGGATTCAAGTGCAGTTTAAGTGATGAAGCATTTACGTGATCATTTTATGCACATTATAATTTAACTAATTCATTTACGTGATCATTTTATGCACATTATAATTTAACTAATTCATTTATGTGATCATTTTATGCACATTATAATTTAACTAATTCATTTACGTGATCATTTTATGCACATTATAATTTAACTAATTCATTTACGTGATCATTTTATGCACATTATACTTTAACTAATTCATTTACGTGATCATTTTATGCACATTATAATTTAACTAATTCATTTACGTGATCATTTTATGCACATTATAATTTAACTAATTCATTTACGTGATCATTTTATGCACATTATAATTTAACTAATTCATTTACGTGATCATTTTATGCCCATTATAATTTAACTAATTCATTTACATTTGTTTGGTGTTCGCTGACTTTGAACACAAGGGTAGTCCATACCCATGCTACTACTGGACTGATGTTTGCATGTCTGTTAGCTTTCCCTATTACCAGTGACCCTAACTATCAGGTGAACCCACACTGACTTCAGAGGTACTTGTAATTTACACCTCCAAGACAAGGACGAGAAGTCAACATTTTAGTCCCAACTGAACGGTGTATGGGTTGAACCTGCTACATTGGCATCAGCACACCGGATGTTTAAGAACTGAGCGGTCTTATCCATTTGGACATGGTGACATTCATTAACATTGTTTTCAGTATCATTTTAGCTTACTATCATAACATCAGATATGTTAACATAGTTCAGACACAAACCCAAGTTGTTGACCAAGCAGAACACAGATAGACAATTGTACTGTTGACACTAAGCATTAGACCTGGGGCATATTCTCTGATACAAAGTTCATGTCTGAAACTGTCATTTATTGCGTTCCAGTTGCTGTAAGATGAACACCAGCCTGAGAGAAGTGAAGATTTGTAAACATTAGCAGCTGAAATAAGTCAAGTCGTTAGAGATATACAGCCATTGCTGCATCTGTACTGCCCACTGCATAAGGTACAATAAGTAGTAGTGTCAGACTGCTGCCTTTGTTAGAAATATTTTCATCATTTTACAGCTGTTGAAAAACAGTTGAACTCATTTTCATGCTTAGTTGTGACTTTGCTTTCATATAATCTACATATACTGGGCCATTCTCATCACTATAGCTAGGCACTGTCGTGTGTGTAAAGAATGAATGTCGTATTAGTTACTGTTTCCTAATATTTGTTTGAACT
Organism: Cepaea nemoralis; assembly: GCA_014155875.1. Classification (NCBI taxonomy): domain Eukaryota; kingdom Metazoa; phylum Mollusca; class Gastropoda; order Stylommatophora; family Helicidae; genus Cepaea; species Cepaea nemoralis. Next base: position 102,542 of record JACEFZ010027668.1, read on the forward strand.
GATAGTCTTCCAATTAACTGAAATGTCACTTGGGGAAAATCTACTGTTTATTAGTCTCTGATTATAACATTTTCCCCTCTTTTAGAACACAACCTATTAATGTTTGTTAGGTAGATGTGTATATCTATATATATATATATGTCCTTAGTATGCGAGTTATTAATCTTCGGTGATGATTCTTATCACTCATTAAACACATTACTTCTGTTCATACAATTCTACTCAGCAGAAGCCAGGTTTCTGCGGAACAACTAGGTTCTGAGCCCCGTGTAAAACCTCTCAGCAACCTCTGTCTTCTTTCCATGAGCCATCATTGTATAAAACTTGGAACTGCTTCTTCGTAATAAATCATCTCACACTCACGTGGAACACTCAAGGGGAACTGTAAATGGAACCTGTAAAGTAGATAACATCATGGTGAGGGCAACTCAGTCCTGACCGGGTTTAGGTAAGTGTAGGCCAATTACAGCACTCAGATCTATAACAGAGATCCGATCTCTGTCGTACGGCCAAATCGCGCATCACAATGGTCTTATACATGGCAACACCAGGAAAGAATAAAGGAACGGGTAGAAACCCAGGAGATGCCCTACTGGAAGATCCTACCATTACACATACCTCTTCTCCCTCTCAACCATCCTTAATCTCTCTAATTATTATTCCACTACATTGTCCTCAACTTCCTGAGTAAAATGATATATAACACAAGCTAATTGAACCACACAATAGGATACCAGTGCCGACACTCCTATGATACTTTCTAGCACCGCACTTATAGAACATTCTATCACTAATCATAATACATTATATCACAGCACCTATAATACATTATATCACCGCACAGTACTGTACTCTATTCCTAATCATACTCTTAAGTTAGATATAATTAATTGCCTACCATATGTCTATTCCTGTTGTTACTCGAGAAACTAGGCAATCCGATTGGATCTATGTCCGCGGATAACTATCACTACTTAGATAGTCTAGTCCCTCTCATATAACACAACTCGGAATAATCTCCAATCCTAACACTTCAGAATGTTTTCCTCGACTCCCTCCACCTGTTTACCGCACTGGGTTTTATAAGGGTGTTTGAGTGAGTCACCAGAAAGTCCCGACGCCAATCAGTCCAGAATTTGGCTTTGTCCTCCTATTTCCCGACTAACCAGAGTCAATTAGCTGTCAAGTTTCCTTTTCATCTGGGGAGTTCTTTGTCTCATCCAAAAAATATCCTGGTTGTCTGTAAGCCAGAGATCTTTCTCCCATTACAGAATCCTTCTGACCTCTAGCAGACATCTGTCCATTACTTTCAACGGCCAACTCCCGTTTTGTAGACAAATGTTGCCAGTACACACCTCTCGAACAACATCCTGTCATCAAACTGTCGACTGTGTGTAGACAATGCGACGTGACTCCCTTTGATCTCATACACACTGTCGACCAGGTGCAGAAAATCTGTACCGACGTATTTTCCTCAGTTTGTTCACCATCAAAGAGTCAATTGTGTTAGCAAAATAATGTCGGGTTTGGTTATCATCGGTCGCAACTAACAAGTTTATTTATCCTGTGACAGGCACCATGCCAATAAGTGGTAACATTGACGACACAGATCCCACACATTGATGACACAGATCCCACACATTGATGACACATCCCACACATCAACATTCTCAAGTCAGGTCTCATTTCTTATCCTGATTTTGCAGTGTAGCCGATTCATCTGGGTGTTTATCTTTTTGTCTTCTCCATGCTCTGTTCCTATTGAGTTTGCCAGTTGTCATAGAGTTTTCATATTTAATTTTCCTCATAACGTGCCCAAAAAACTCCGTCTTTCTCTAATTAATTTAACATGTTCATCTGCTCATGGAGGATTGCTCATTAATCTTTCTGTCAATCAATGGTATTCTTTGCATTTTTCTCAGAAACTACATTTCTGCTTTCATAAGATGTTTCTCAGCTTGTCTGTTTATTGTCCATACTTCAAATACATATGACAGAACAGGTTCTATATAGCACTTTAACACTCTTTCTCGCAATGCAATTCTCAGCTGTTATATGTTACGTTTTCTATCTTACTAGAGGCTATTTTTTGCCATAGTGCTACTTGTTTTTATCTCTACAAGACAATTTCTGTTCAGTTTTATACCTGTTCTGAGATGGTTGACATAATTCACCTTTTTAACAGTTTTACTTGGGAATTGCATGCAATAAGGCAATTCTTTCTTCTTGGAGTTGACCATAATGTCTGTTTTCTTTTAAGTTAATTCTAACCCTCATTGCTCACTGCGTACACTAAAAACATCAACTTGTTCTTTTTCATTGTCTGTAATCAATACTGTATCATTAGCATATTTTATATTATTGATGTTATATCATCAGATCATATGTTAATGAGGAAAGATTGGAGGTGGTGGAAAATTTTGAATATCTTGGGTTATTGATTACCAACAATGGTGACACAATGAAAGAAATTAAATGACGGCTATCAATTGCTCTTCAAAGACTAAAACAACTTAATAAATTATGGAGTGGGACAGATAGAACTACAAAAATCCCGCAGAAGTCAGATGTGTCTGCCTAACAGCGCAAGAACGCAGCTCTGCTGTAAACAGGCACAATGCAGTCACGTCCGGAAAAAAAAAATCCGGATGAACGCAGAAGAAGAAGAAGAACTACAAAAATTAGATTTTTAAGAGCATGCATCTTTCCCATTGCAACATACGCCTGTGAGACCTGGACACTTACTAAACAAGCTGAACAGCTCATAAATGCCTTTGAATATAAATGTTATAGACGGGTTCTAAGAATATCTTGGGTAAAGAAAAGAACAAATGCATCCATACTTCATGAACTGAATATTGAAGAGGGTTGACTCTTAAAGACGATAAAACAAAGAAAATTGAAATATTTTGGTCACTTGAAATGTCATAAAATTTTGGAGAGAACAGTAATGGAGGGGTATATGCCTGGGAAGAGAGGGAAGAGGAAGGCCGAAGAGAAGATGGGTGCAGGATGTGGCGGATGATCTCCAGATGGGTGTATCAGATGCGGGACATCTTGCTTGTGATCGAGAAGTTTTCCGGAAGGTTGTTATCTGAGCGAGGTTCTGCAAAGGACATGCTACTGAATGAATGAATGAGTATCTTCAGATGGTGATTCCTCTCATGTCTTTTACATTTCTCATATTTTCCTTATTGGGAGAAAATATCTGGAGACAATGCAATGCCTGTTGCACATCTCTCTTGATTTGTTAATATTCCCTAATTCATTGTGAATTTTTATGGCATCATATTGTTTGCAATATTTGTTCTTCACAAGTCTAACATCTTTCCAATCAGTTTGGACATATGTAAGCATCTTTATCTTTGGCATCGGTTAGTCATTTGAAAGTCTTTGTGTGCAAAACTATAGGTCTTTGTTTACTCCTGTCGAATGCTCTGATAATGTTTTCACAAATACATGGCATTTGTTTTACTTTTATAAAACCAAACTGCCCTTCCCCTACTTCTAGTTAGCTTTTTTCCCCTAATCCTTCACATGATGATTCTTAGCAAAATCTGTGTGTGATTCATGACGGTAATTGAGCATAATGGTGTACATTTAACCACAGTTCTATCATAAGTCATGTTTTATCTCTAGTTATATGGTATATCTAACACAGAAATTCAACAACTCTTGTTTTATGTTTGTTTCTCTTTGAGCGGTTGTTTATTTTATTGAAAAGTACTGAAACTTGGCAAGTATTTAGTTAATTAACATATGTAAAGATTATGTTGGCCTTTGCAGTCATACACAGTGAAAATCTAGCTGTTTTTCAAAAACCTCTCTGTTGCCATCTTCAAACTCTCTCAAACACATACATACATAACATAGAAAATATATGTTTCACAATGAAAGCAAAGTATGCCAGCTCTTACAAGAGCAAACTTTGCTGCTCCCATGGTGAGGCATATTTTTTCTAACATTTTTTTCTAATTGGTTCTAATTTATTTATTGCTTTGTGTGGAAGTGAGGGGGAGAGAGAGAGAGTCTGAAAATGGAGACAGAAGCTTCTGAAATGTGACTATACTTACTTGACTGCATAGTCCAGCATTGTACTTGACATATGAAATGGAAACAGTTACAGAGCTTTTGTAAACAATTGATTAATAAAGTTCATATTTCTTCTGTTACTATCCCATTTGTGGAGCAACAAAATTGACAGCTGTGTTTCTGCTTTGGAAAATTCCACATTGTATGTAGTAGGAAATCCAGTCTATTAATTGAGAATAAAAAAACAACAATAGTTGTGTTTACAATGTTTCAACTAAATACATGTCATTTTCCTCAGGTAAACATGTTTCTTTTTAATGGCACTTAAATGCCAAATTTCCAGCTATATATGAATGGAATGGTTTGAGAGCTTTTGTAATCAAATGTATATTCAAATGAAATGATTACTCATTGTTTTTTAATAGACGACCTATGCAGAATCTACTTGGCAAGATGGCTGGCCTTATGAGTTCACTCTTAACCGGGAACTCACGTACAATGTCAGAGTCCAGTGGGATGAAAGATGATCAGTTAAAGTTGTTGGTAGCAGATTGTCGTATACGTCTCACTGAAGCCATCCAGAAAGGCAGAGATTTTACAGAGCTAGTCAAACAGCTCACAGAACTCAACTGTCCACTGAGTGATAAATATGCAGTTCTTCAAGTTGACGAGCTCTTAGCTGCAAATAATCAGGTAGGAGTTTACAACAGCAGCATACTTGAAGAGTTATACCAAATGTACTAATTCAGTATTGTGATATCTCAGATTAGACTTGCTAGCTGTTCCATATTTGCTGTAACATCTAGTATTGGATTCTGGATAGTTTCAGTGCCTTTTCTCAATCTGTTTTGAAAAACACTTATTAAAGTTTGTACCTAGGATGCGAGTTGGAAACATAACATGCTTTGCTGAAGTTTAGACATAATTTGATGAGTATATCTACATCTGTGTTTGTTTAGTGAGATTGCAACAGTCAGCAAAGTTCTGCCAATGGAAGTAGTTTATTATCGATAGCTTGTGATTGACTATTTTTTGTTGAAAGCTAAGAGTATTTATATATCAGACAAGTTTCTGAAATGATGACAGTAATTGAAGATGACAGTCTAAATAAATTGTAACAGTTTAAATGGCAATTTGCCCTACGAAATTGAAGCAACTCACACTTGTTTAGTAGGGAATTTTCACTTGCTGGATGTGAGTCATTAATTGGTGCACAGAATATAAGGACTACAGTCATGTGACAGAAATATCATTGTGGAGTTCATGGAGAGATGACAGCTTCCACTAAATCAGTGGTGAGGAGATGGCACTGGCAGTGTGCCAGCACACATTCCACTAAACCTGGCAATAGCAAAACTCAACAATCCTTTCTATTGAATTTAGAAGACAAAATAAATAAGGAAAAGCTAAAAACACAGTACGAAGAGAATAAGAGACAGATGAATAATAAAGGAGACACATGGAGAAAGCTACCAGAGATAATACAGGATTGCAGGGATTGGTATGAGGTGGCGTCCCACAGAAGAAAAAGTCTGAGCAATAAATAAAAATCATAAAAACATTGGCACTTAACATGCTAGCATTATTAACTTTTAAAGTGCTGAGTAATTTATTCTGAGCAAATATGTTTGCTATTATTTGGTTGAAGAATAATCAACAGATTGGCACAGCTATATTATGATCATGGGAGATCAAAAACTAATACTTATGACCACTGGGAAGGACCACCCATTTTGAAAGCAGAAGTAGAAGATGCTATACAACACATACAGAAAAGTAAATCCTTGGTCAGTAACATCACTCACTGTTCAAAGAACTAAAAGTGTTGATAAATTGGGCACAGAAGTGATAAGAAAATTGTTGAATATCTTAAGCAGTGGTTATGTACCTGATGATCTCCTAAATTTGTTTTCATAGCTCTAAACAAGAAATCTGGTGCCATAGATTGTGGAGAGCACTGCATAGTTAGTATATTGAAATATAGTCAGCAGTAAAATAAAATCAGAAATTGGGAATGAGCCATGTGAATTTGTAGATGATAAAGGCAGCAAACAGAGGCATTACATCACGAGAACATTAACATAAAGCATAATTTCAATGAACAGAGCTCTGTTGTTGTGCTTTATTGAATATGCAAACGGGTGAAACAGGAACAAAAAAAAGAAATTATATCCAAACTGAAAAATTTTAAGACATTAAGCATGGTGTTAAAGTTGGATTCTATCATCCGATCTGTTCAGTTTGTACAGTGAAATAATGGTATCCACACAGGATATATCAGGAATATCAGTTGGTGCACAAAATGTAAACAACCTGTGATATATGCTAATAACGCAGTTTTTATCGCTGAAAATGAAACATAATTACAAGATATGATGGATATAATTGCAGCATAAAGTGGAAACAAAAGTAAACATTGTCTTCCATAATGTAACATCAAAGTAAATGGAAATAGTCTGCAGCGAGCAAGCCAATGTGTTCAAGTATTGAAAGATGTATGAAGGAAATTAAACTATAATAGCCCAAGCAAAATCAGCATTTCACAAGATGAAAAATATTCTATGCTGGTTATCTTTGTCAATTGAGGAGACAGAGAGTTCTTAAGAGTTTTATTGAGCCAAATTAATGTATGGAGGTGGATCACAAACAATCAGCTTATTAATGAGAAATGTGATTTTATAGAAGAACTGTGAGAAATCATAATAAAAAGTGTACTGAAGATATATTGACAGATGTTAACTCATAAAGAAAACTGGTTATTCACATAAGAAGAAGACAGTCCATGTTCTGTGGGCATGTCATGAAAAGGAGAAAACTGTTGGACTGTACTTAGATGTTAGTTTCTTCTGCTACAACTAGAAGTAATGGCTTCTGTGGGCATGTCATGAAAAGGAGAAAACTGTTGGACTGTACTTAGATGTTAGTTTCTTCTGCTACAGCTAGAAGTAATGGCTTCTGTGGGCATGTCATGAAAAGGAGAAAACTGTTGGACTGTACTTAGATGTTAGTTTCTTCTGCTACAGCTAGAAGTAATGGCTAGCTACTAAACATAAAATATGTCTAGTAACTCACAAACAGCCAAAAAATGCTTGGGTTGATTGCGATGTTATGTAAAGGACATGCAACTAACAGCTAGAAGTAGCTTGTATTCTGTATGTAACAGTGAGACCTCTTCCAGTGTGAGGGAAAGATAAGAAAGCTGTGATCATTGTATATATAAAGTAAAAAAGAAATATCTTTGTGAGAGAACAGATAAACACATACATGGGCTACTAGGAACTGATCTTAGCTGCATGCAACGTGCCGTGTTTGTGTGGTCTGATCTTGTCATTTGGCATGATTCCTTGTGAAAAATATTACCTTCAGGGATCACTTGAAAGCCAGCAGCAATGAAACTGATAGAAGCATTTGTGGACTGACAATGTTCAAGACTAAGTATTTTTTATTTTACTTCTGATTATTCACATAGATGCCTTTTACCCTGTTATATTTGTTCATGGTAGTAACGTTGGTTAATTTTAAAAATCTGTAGAGCTTGGAAGAATTGAAACACATCACAACTGCTCTGTCCGTTATTGTCAAGTATGCCCAACATCTTATCAAAAATAGTGAACAGAGGAGGAAACAATGGCATGTCATTCACTTCAACAATGCAATTGTTCAGAAGAAGATCAGGCCCATGAAGGTTTGTTTATTTCAGTTTACATTTTTATATTCTTTCATTTTTCTTCATGTTGTTGTCGTGATGACAGTGTAAGAACAAAAATTCCTTTGTCTGATTTTGGTTGGCTCTGATTACATTGTTTTGTGGATTTTTTAAAAAGAAGGAAGCTGAAGATATGATACTATCTGTTGATCCTTAGAAAGCCTATTAGTCATCTAACACTTTCAGATAAGTATGAAGGACCTGTGTGCATGTTGCCTGTAGTCAAACATCCCTTGGTAGTGGGGCCAAATAGGCAATTGCCCATGCTGAATTTAAATGTAAAACCAGCCCAAAAAACAAATGTTATGTTGATTAACAGCACTGCACATAGGGTATTCCCATGCAAGCGCAGCTCTCCAATGCAGCAGACATCCCAACATATTTCTGCTCACTGTTCCCATGAGGAGTTGGCTATAATATCATTTCTCTGGAGCTAGAAGGCATTATTGATGTGCTTGACCAGGCTTCATGTCACGTTCATATAGTCTGGCTAGCACAAGTCTTGTCACTATCCACCAGGCAAGTCCTTACTGCATTGACTATATCAGCCCTGTCCATGTTTCTTCCCACTTGTAATGGTGCAATATGTGGCAGCTGGTCCACATTTTTATTATGTTTTACTCTGGCATGTCTGGGTGCAGACATCCATGTGAGAGATGTGAATCGTGACTTCCCAGTGCTGTCTATCCATTCGGAGTGGGGACTGCTGGTTACAGTTTTCTGTAGCATGTTCATGAAGTCTAATGTGATTATCGTGTCTGTGTGGCTGCTTGTTCTGTTGCTCATGGGAATGCTCTGGAGGCAGCAATGATCTCCACAGTCAGGCTTAATGTAGTTGTCTAGAAGGCAGCAATAATCTCCACAGTCAGGCTTAATGTAGTTGTCTGGAAGGCAGCAATGATCTCCACAGTCAGGCTTAATGTAGTTGTCTGGAAGGCAGCAATGATCTCCACAGTCAGGCTTAATGTAGTTGTCTGGAAGACAGCAATGATCTCCACAGTCAGGCTTAATGTAGTTGTCTAGAAGGCAGCAATGATCTCCACAGTCAGGCTTAATGTAGTTGTCTTGGAAGGCAGCAATGATCTCCACAGTCAGGCTTAATGTAGTTGTCTGGAAGGCAGCAATGATCTCCACAGTCAGGCTTAATGTAGTTGTCTGGAAGGCAGCAATGATCTCCACAGTCAGGCTTAATGTAGTTGTCTGGAAGGCAGCAATGATCTCCACAGTCAGGCTTAATGTAGTTGTCTAGGAAGACAGCAATGATCTCCACAGTCAGGCTTAATGTAGTTGTCTGGAAGACAGCAATGATCTCCACAGTCAGGCTTAATGTAGTTGTCTGGAAGACAGCAATGATCTCCACAGTCAGGCTTAATGTAGTTGTCTAGAAGGACAGCAATGATCTCCACAGTCAGGCTTAATGTAGTTGTCTGGAAGGCAGCAATGATCTCCACAGTCAGGCTTAATGTAGTTGTCTGGAAGACAGCAATGATCTCCACAGTCCAGGCTTAATGTAGTTGTCTGGAAGGCAGCAATGAATCTCCACAGTCAGGCTTAATGTAGTTGTCTAGGAAGGCAGCAATGATCTCCACAGTCAGGCTTAATGTAGTTGTCTAGGAAGGCATCAATGATCTCCACAGTCAGGCTTAATGTAGTTGTCTAGAAGGCATCAATGATCTCCACAGTCAGGCTTAATGTATTGTCTAGAAGGCATCAATGATCTCCACAGTCAAGGCTTAATGTAGTTGTCTAGAAGGCAGCAATGATCTCCACAGTCAGGCTTAATGTAGTTGTCTAGAAGGCATCAATGATCTCCACAGTCAGGCTTAATGTAGTTGTCTAGAAGGCATCAATGATCTCCACAGTCAGGCTTAATGTAGTTGTCTAGAAGGCAGCAATGATCTCCACAGTCAGGCTTAATGTAGTTGTCTGGAAGGCAGCAATGATCTCCACAGTCAGGCTTAATGTAGTTGTCTGGAAGACAGCAATGATCTCCACAGTCAGGCTTAATGTAGTTGTCTGGAAGGCAGCAATGATCTCCACAGTCAGGCTTAATGTAGTTGTCTAGAAGACAGCAATGATCTCCACAGTCAGGCTTAATGTAGTTGTCTGGAAGGCAGCAATGATCTCCACAGTCAGGCTTAATGTAGTTGTCTGGAAGGCAGCAATGATCTCCACAGTCAGGCTTAATGTAGTTGTCTGGAAGACAGCAATGATCTCCACAGTCAGGCTTAATCTTAATGTAGTTGTCTGGAAGGCAGCGATAATCTCCACAGTCAGGCTTAATGTAGTTGTCTGGAAGGCAGCAATGATCTCCACAGTCAGGCTTAATGTAGTTGTCTAGAAGGCATCAATGATCTCCACATTCAGGCTTAATGTAGTTGTCTAGAAGGCATCAATGATCTCCACAGTCAGGCTTAATGTAGTTGTCTAGAAGGCATCAATGATCTCCACAGTCAGGCTTAATGTAGTTGTCTAGAAGGCAGCAATGATCTCCACAGTCAGGCTTAATGTAGTTGTCTGGAAGGCAGCAATGATCTCCACAGTCAGGCTTAATGTAGTTGTCTAGAAGGCATCAATGATCTCCACAGTCAGGCTTAATGTAGTTGTCTGGAAGGCAGCAATGATCTCCACAGTCAGGCTTAATGTAGTTGTCTAGAAGGCAGCAATAATCTCCACAGTCAGGCTTAATGTAGTTGTCTGGAAGGCAGCAATGATCTCCACAGTCAGGCTTAATGTAGTTGTCTGGAAGGCAGCAATGATCTCCACAGTCAGGCTTAATGTAGTTGTCTAGAAGGCAGCAATAATCTCCACAGTCAGGCTTAATGTAGTTGTCTAGAAGGCAGCAATAATCTCCACAGTCAGGCTTAATGTAGTTGTCTAGAAGGCAGCAATGATCTCCACAGTCAGGCTTAATGTAGTTGTCTGGAAGACAGCAATGATCTCCACAGTCAGGCTTAATGTAGTTGTATGGGAGGCAGCAATGATCTCCACAGTCAGGCTTAATGTAGTTGTCTAGAAGGCAGCAATGATCTCCACAGTCAGGCTTAATGTAGTTGTCTGGAAGACAGCAATGATCTCCACAGTCAGGCTTAATGTAGTTGTCTAGAAGACAGCAATGATCTCCACAGTCAGGCTTAATGTAGTTGTCTGGAAGACAGCAATGATCTCCACAGTCAGGCTTAATGTAGTTGTCTGGAAGGCAGCAATGATCTCCACAGTCAGGCTTAATGTAGTTGTCTGGAAGGCAGCAATGATCTCCACAGTCAGGCTTAATGTAGTTGTCTAGAAGACAGCAATGATCTCCACAGTCAGGCTTAATGTAGTTGTCTGGAAGACAGCAATGATCTCCACAGTCAGGCTTAATGTAGTTGTCTAGAAGGCAGCAATGATCTCCACAGTCAGGCTTAATGTAGTTGTCTGGAAGGCAGCAATGATCTCCACAGTCAGGCTTAATGTAGTTGTCTGGAAGACAGCAATAATCTCCACAGTCAGGCTTAATGTAGTTGTCTGGAAGACAGCAATGATCTCCACAGTCAGGCTTAATGTAGTTGTCTGGAAGACAGCAATGATCTCCACAGTCAGGCTTAATGTAGTTGTCTAGAAGACAGCAATGATCTCCACAGTCAGGCTTAATGTAGTTGTCTGGAAGGCAGCAATGATCTCCACAGTCAGGCTTAACCCTTTACAGGGCAGACGCTTATCCGTTTTTTAGCCCTGAACGGGCAAGATTTTTTCAGGTTCGGTAAACTTTCGGATCGCGTTAGTAAAAACATCACAAATAAGATGTTAGTCAACCGATTTTAGTTAAATAAACAACACGATGAAGGGAAAAGCATGCAGAATATGTTACTCACATGATTGTTGTCGGTAATCCATATATGAACACAAATTTTTACGAAATACGGCATGTTGTTTGTGATTTTCCGTCATCTATACGGCAATTTACAAACACATTTTCAGAATCATAATCACTTTCTTTAAAGTCTGACTCAGACTGCTAATGCAAAGTTACGCTTTGCACTGATATCTAGCTCCGATTAATAGTCAATTTCGTGCCCTTTAATGTCATTTAAATTGAACCTAGCGAAATCTCGGCTATCACTTGAAGAATCGCCGAAATCCATTTTGAAAAACAGCGTAAAAATCCCGGAAACTATCTAAAAAGACCGTAAAAGTCCGTTCAAATTCATACTATTGCGTTTACAAATGGGGGCCACGTTGTCAAGCTGTCGGCGAAAGCGAAAGTAGCCGCCAGAAGTGTCGGAAAGCCGAGAGATCGCGTTTTTACAATGCATAATAGTATCGGACGTAAATGGCCGCTGTGCGCATTTTATGGCATCGGCCGGAAATGGCCGCTGTGGCCTGTAAAGGGTTAATGTAGTTGTCTGGAAGACAGCAATGATCTCCACAGTCAGGCTTAATGTAGTTGTCTAGAAGGCAGCAATAATCTCCACAGTCAGGCTTAATGTAGTTGTCTGGAAGGCAGCAATGATCTCCACAGTCAGGCTTAATGTAGTTGTCTAGAAGACAGCAATGATCTCCACAGTCAGGCTTAATGTAGTTGTCTGGAAGGCAGCAATGATCTCCATAGTCAGGCTTAATGTAGTTGTCTGGAAGGCAGCAATGATCTCCACAGTCAGGCTTAATGTAGTTGTCTGGAAGGCAGCAATGATCTCCACAGTCAGGCTTAATGTAGTTGTCTAGAAGACAGCAATAATCTCCACAGTCAGGCTTAATGTAGTTGTCTAGAAGACAGCAATGATCTCCACAGTCAGGCTTAATGTAGTTGTCTGGAAGGCAGCAATGATCTCCACAGTCAGGCTTAATGTAGTTGTCTAGAAGACAGCAATGATCTCCACAGTCAGGCTTAATGTAGTTGTCTGGAAGACAGCAATGATCTCCACAGTCAGGCTTAATGTAGTTGTCTGGAAGGCAGCAATGATCTCCACAGTCAGGCTTAATGTAGTTGTCTAGAAGACAGCAATGATCTCCACAGTCAGGCTTAATGTAGTTGTCTGGAAGACAGCAATGATCTCCACAGTCAGGCTTAATGTAGTTGTCTGGAAGGCAGCAATGATCTCCACAGTCAGGCTTAATGTAGTTGTCTGGAAGGCAGCAATGATCTCCACAGTCAGGCTTAATGTAGTTGTCTGGAAGGCAGCAATGATCTCCACAGTCAGGCTTAATGTAGTTGTCTGGAAGACAGCAATGATCTCCACAGTCAGGCTTAATGTAGTTGTCTAGAAGACAGCAATGATCTCCACAGTCAGGCTTAATGTAGTTGTCTGGGAGGCAGCAATGATCTCCACAGTCAGGCTTAATGTAGTTGTCTGGAAGGCAGCAATGATCTCCACAGTCAGGCTTAATGTAGTTGTCTAGAAGACAGCAATGATCTCCACAGTCAGGTTTAATGTAGTTGTCTGAAGGCAGCAATGATCTCCACAGTCAGGCTTAATGTAGTTGTCTGGAAGCAGCAATGATCTCCACAGTCAGGCTTAATGTAGTTGTCTGGAGGCAGCAATGATCTCCACAGTCAGGCTTAATGTAGTTGTCTGGAAGGCAGCAATGATCTCCACAGTCAGGCTTAATGTAGTTGTCTGGAAGGCAGCAATGATCTCCACAGTCAGGCTTAATGTAGTTGTCTAGAAGACAGCAATGATCTCCACAGTCAGGCTTAATGTAGTTGTCTAGAAGACAGCAATGATCTCCACAGTCAGGCTTAATGTAGTTATCTAGAAGACAGCAATGATCTCCACAGTCAGGCTTAATGTAGTTGTCTAGAAGACAGCAATGATCTCCACAGTCAGGCTTAATGTAGTTGTCTAGAAGACAGCAATGATCTCCACAGTCAGGCTTAATGTAGTTGTCTGGAAGGCAGCAATGATCTCCACAGTCAGGCTTAATGTAGTTGTCTGGAAGGCAGCAATGATCTCCACAGTCAGGCTTAGTGTAGTTGTCTGGGAGGCAGCAATGATCTCCACAGTCAGGCTTAATGTAGTTGTCTGGAAGGCATCACTATCCTCTGTTCCCATCCTTTGTGCTGTGTGTGCACATGCTGACCTAAAACTGTGCTTCATGAACTCTTCTGTGTAAAAGATAATGACTTTTAGATTGATTGTTGTTTTACCAGTTGCCTTATCTCAATGTTGACCGATGAAGTGCTAATGCAATGATAACCTAATAGTGCTTTTGCATATCTAATGTATACCTATACATTCTTCTTCATGTTGGAGATTGTTCAAGTCACACATGTGATTGATTGTCTTAATGTCATTGCTTATGATGTTTGAACTAGTAGTTTCCAATCAACACATTGCTTGTTTTGCCCATTCTGTCAGGTTTTCTCCTCTTTCATTTGTTGTTCCTAAACCAGTCATCAGCCACATTTTCCATTCTGCCCTTTCCTACTTTTGTATTGAAATCTTCAAGTATTACATTGACTTCTTGAGATTTGGCATGTGAGATCATCATTTCAATTTCCTCATAAAATCTGTGTATTTCTTCTTCATTACTGCTTGCTGTAGATGCATATACTTTCATGTGCTACAAATAATGCTAGGGTTGACTGTGGCATCCTGTAAAGGATATGCAGCTAACTTTAACTGCTTGCACATGAAGCATATACTTGAATAATGTTTATATGTATTGGTTTCCTCATCAAACAGTAGCCCTACACCTTTTTTGTGTTTATCACTTCCTAAATATTCATTCTTTATCATCTTACCAGATCCCTATTACCTCATCTTGCTTGTTCCTAAGATATTAATTTTCATATGTTCCATTTCTTTTACTACATTATCTAATTGTCCTATTTCTGCCAATGTATTCAAATTTCAAGTTCCTATTCTGTTTCTTTTTTTTAAATTTTGGTTTTGCATCTGTATTGTGATGATGGTCTGTTGTAACTTGAGGTAATTCCTAACAGAGGAGGATGTTCTAAGACAGCCATAAACGTAACGTCGTTGTCTGACTCTGATCTGCTTCAATTCATTAAAATTTGGGAGAATAATGTGGTAGTTTTCCATTGCCTTCCTCATCCACCCAGGCGTATATTGCCTTTGACAGCCATTTCCAACTTTCAGGAGAAATGATGCCTTGCTCTGCTCATTTGCTGTTGTCCCCATATACAGGTGGATACTTGAAATCTATTTGTCTCACAACTGTACATTACTCATCCTTCAATACTTCGCAAGATGCATGTGTAAATACACAAACTTTGATGTGGTTTTCAGTGGTCATCTTCATTAAGTGCTGGCAAGGTTCAGAGGACTAGACCATTTATACAGTGTTGGAGGTTTTCTTTAGAATTGTGCATTTTCTGTGTCTCTGTTATGTAAATTAGTTGTATAATGTGGGTATTTCAAGATGATGAGAGAGTTTGTTTACACTTGAGCTGTGTTTTCCCCCAGGGGTTTGAGACTGTCCTCCAGCAGCTGGGCTACACCGTGACCACTGCCACAGCATTAAGTTACCCTATGGGAGCCGAGCCAAATGAGGGGATCATTGTCCATCTAATTGCAGACATGTTGCTCTTTAGAAAGGAGATCAAGGACTACATTCTTGGCAGGCATTTATATCCACATCTACTGCAGCTGTATATCCCTGCCATGACACAGTAAGAAGTGATGTGGGAATGTTTATGTTCTTGTTGTGCTGCTTGCCTCAGCCTCTGAATGTTGTGTGTTCTTGTTGTGATGTGTGCCTCAGCCTCTGAATGTTGTGTGTTCTTGTTGTGATGCTTGCCTCAACCTCTGAATGTTGTGTGTTCTTGTTGTGATGCATGCCTCAGCCTCTGAATGTTGTGTGTTCTTGTTGTGCTGCGTGCCTCGACCTCTGAATGTTGTGTGTTTTTGTTGTGCTGCTTGCCTCAGCCTCTGAATGTTGTGTGTTCTTGTTGTGCTGCTTGCCTCAGCCTCTGAATGTTGTGTGTTCTTGTTGTGATGCTTGCCTCAACCTCTGAATGTTGTGTGTTCTTGTTGTGTTGCTTGCCTCAGCCTCTGAATGTTGTGTGTTCTTGTTGTGATGCTTGCCTCAGCCTCTGAATGTTGTGTGTTCTTGTTGTGCTGCTTGCCTCAGTCTCTGAATGTTGTGTGTTGTTGTGCTGCTTGCCTCAACCTCTGAATGTTGTGTGTTCTTGTTGTGCTGCTTGCCTCAGCCTCTGAATGTTGTGTGTTCTTGTTGTGATGCTTGCCTCAGCCTCTGAATGTTGTGTTGTGTGTTCTTGTTGTGCTGCTTGCCTCAGTCTCTGAATGTTGTGTGTTCTTGTTGTGATGCTTGCCTCAACCTCTGAATGTTGTGTGTTCTTGTTGTGATGCTTGCCTCAACCTCTGAATGTTGTGTGTTCTTGTTGTGATGCGTGCCTCAACCTCTGAATGTTGTGTGTTCTTGTTGTGCTGTGTGCCTCAACCTCTGAATGTTGTGTGTTCTTGTTGTGCTGCATGCCTCAGTCTCTGAATGTTGTGTGTTCTTGTTGTGATGCTTGCCTCAGCCTCTGAATGTTATATGTTCTTGTTGTGATGCATGCCTCAGCCTCTGAATGTTGTGTGTTCTTGTTGTGATGCTTGCCTCAACCTCTGAATGTTGTGTGTTCTTGTTGTGCTGCGTGCCTCAGTCTCTGAATGTTGTGTGTTCTTGTTTTGCTGCTTGCCTCAGCCTCTGAATGTTGTGTGTTCTTGTTGTGATGCTTGCCTAAGCCTCTAAATGTTGTGTGTTCTTGTTGTGATGCTTGCCTCAGCCTCTGAATGTTGTGTGTTCTTGTTGTGATGCTTGCCTCAACCTCTGAATGTTGTGTGTTCTTGTTGTGCTGCGTGCCTCAGCCTCTGAATGTTGTGTATTCTTGTTGTGATGCTTGCCTCAACCTCTGAATGTTGTATGTTCTTGTTGTGCTGCTTGCCTCAGCCTCTGAATGTTGTGTGTTCTTGTTGTGATGCGTGCCTCAGCCTCTGAATGTTGTGTGTTCTTGTTGTGATGCTTGCCTCAGCCTCTGAATGTTGTGTGTTCTTGTTGTGCTGCTTGCCTCAGCCTCTGAATGTTGTATGTTCTTGTTGTGCTGCTTGCCTCAGCCTCTGAATGTTTGTTCTTCTTGTTGTGCTGCTTGCCTCACCTCTGAATGTTGTGTGTTCTTGTTGTGATGCTTGCCTCAGCCTCTGAATGTTGTGTGTTCTTGTTGTGATGCTTGCCTCAGCCTCTGAATGTTGTGTGTTCTTGTTGTGCTGCTTGCCTCAGCCTCTGAATGTTGTGTGTTCTTGTTGTGATGCTTGCCTCAGCCTCTGAATGTTGTATGTTCTTGTTGTGCTGCTTGCCTCAGCCTCTGAATGTTGTTCTTCTTGTTGTGCTGCTTGCCTCAGCCTCTGAATGTTGTGTGTTCTTGTTGTGATGCTTGCCTCAGCCTCTGAATGTTGTGTGTTCTTGTTGTGATGCTTGCCTCAGCCTCTGAATGTTGTGTGTTCTTGTTGTGCTGCTTGCCTCAGCCTCTGAATGTTGTGTGTTCTTGTTGTGATGCTTGCCTCAGCCTCTGAATGTTGTGTGTTCTTGTTGTGATGCTTGCCTCAGCCTCTGAATGTTGTGTGTTCTTGTTGTGATGCTTGCCTCAGCCTCTGAATGTTGTGTGTTCTTGTTGTGATGCTTGCCTCAGCCTCTGAATGTTGTGTGTTCTTGTTGTGATGCTTGCCTCAGCCTCTGAATGTTGTATGTTCTTGTTGTGCTGCTTGCCTCAGCCTCTGAATGTTGTGTGTTCTTGTTGTGCTGCTTGCCTCAGCCTCTGAATGTTGTGTGTTCTTGTTATGCTGCTTGTCTCAGCCTCTGAATGTTGTGTTCTTGTTGTGCTGCTTGCCTCAGCCTCTGAATGTTGTGTTCTTGTTGTGCTGCTTGCCTCAGCCTCTGAATGTTGTGTGTTCTTGTTGTGCTGCTTGCCTCAGCCTCTGAATGTTGTGTGTTCTTGTTGTGCTGCTTGCCTCAGCCTCTGAATGTTGTGTGTTCTTGTGCTGCTTGTCTCAGCCTCTGAATGTTGTGTGTTCTTGTTGTGATCCATGCCTCAGCCTCTGAATGTTGTGTGTTCTTGTTGTGCTGCTTGCCTCAACCTCTGAATGCTGTGTGTTCTTGTTGTGCTGCTTGCCTCAACCTCTGAATGCTGTGTGTTGTTGTTGTGCTGCTTACCTCAGCCTCTGAATGTTGTGTGTTCTTGTTGTGATGCGTGCCTCAGCCTCTGAATGTTGTGTGTTCTTGTTGCGCTGCTTGCCTCAGCCTCTGAATGTCATGGATTCGTTGCATGTCTCTGTCATTCAGCTCATGAGGGCAGTTTTGTGTGTGTGGAGACCCCGTCATTCAGCTCATGAGGGCAGTTTTGTGTGTGTGGAGACCCCGTCATTCAGCTCATGAGGGGGCAGTTTTGTGTGTGTGGAGGCCCCGTCATTCAGCTCATGAGGGCAGTTTTGTATGTGTGGAGACCCCGTCATTCAGCTCATGGGGGCAGTTTTGTGTGTGTGGAGACCCCGTAATTCAGCTCATGAGGGCAGTTTTGTGTGTGTGGAGACCCCGTCATTCAGCTCATGAGGGGGCAGTTTTGTGTGTGTGGAGACCCCGTCATTCAGTTCATGAGAGCAGTTTTGTGTGTGTGGAGACCCCATCATTCAGCTCATGAGGGCAGTTTTGTGTGTGTGGAGATCCCTGGGAGTCATTGCTGGACTCAGTCATTCAGCTCATGAGGGCAGTTTTGTGTGTGTGGAGACCCCGTAATTCAGCTCATGAGGGCAGTTTTGTGTGTGTGGAGACCCCATCATTCAGCTCATGAGGACAGTTTTGTGTGTGTGGAGACCCCATCATTCAGCTCATGAGGGCAGTTTTGTGTGTGTGGAGACCCCATCATTCAGCTCATGAGGACAGTTTTGTATGTGTGGAGACCCCATCATTCAGCTCATGAGGACAGTTTTGTGTGTGTGGAGACCCCATCATTCAGCTCATGAGGGCAGTTTTATGTGTGTGGAGACCCCATCATTCAGCTCATGAGGACAGTTTTGTGTGTGTGGAGACCCCATCATTCAGCTCATGAGGACAGTTTTGTGTGTGTGGAGACCCCATCATTCAGCTCATGAGGGCAGTTTTGTGTGTGTGGAGACCCCATCATTCAGCTCATGAGGACAGTTTTGTGTGTGTGGAGACCCCATCATTCAGCTCATGAGGACAGTTTTGTGTGTGTGGAGACCCCATCATTCAGCTCATGAGGACAGTTTTGTGTGTGTGGAGACCCCATCATTCAGCGCATGAGGACAGTTTTGTGTGTGTGGAGACCCCATCATTCCGGCTCATGAGGACAGTTTTGTGTGTGTGGAGATCCCTGGTAGTCATTGCTGGAGCTACAGTGTTCATGCTCTTTCTGGTGTTTTTGACAGGCCGCTGTGCAGAAAGAAGACCATGCTATATGGGATAGAACCTGGTGCAATGAAGCCAAGTCCTTTTGCTCTAAACCCTTTATTATATAAGGTGGATTCCAAAGTTTCCAGAATAGTCTTCTTATTTGCTCTTGAGCTGAAGTAACAAGTGTGTGTGTTGTGCATGCAGCATGAATAATTCATTATGAAATAATTCAAAGTAATTGAATAATTTATAAATATCAATTGTTGCTGTGTCATTAGTGAGTGTTTCAGTTATTATTTGAATATATTTGGCTTAAAGGAGGGAAGTGCAGATGGCTCAGATGAGTGGACTCAGATGTGAAGATGAAGATTCGAGTGAACCATCCTCAACACAGATTTCATACATGGCTTCAGAAAGCCAGACAGGTGACCAGTTAGCTCTGGCCTCTGTTCAGCCTTCATTCCTTAGATACAAGCCTTCATGCCTGAGGCTGAGCAGGTTAGTTTGTAAATGTGGAATGTACACTGTGGTCTTCCATACTTGTTGTTGTTACTTCACTGTCACTCTTGATTACGTGTGTTACATTTGGGTGTCAGATAAGTAGTTTTGTGTATTCCAAACAAAAGGACATGATAGTGTAAAATTACCGTGGTAGGAAATTCAAACTACTGTGTGAATTTGTGTGTTGTATATTTCAGCTTGAAGGATTTATCTAATTACTTTAGTTTATGTTGTGCGATTTCTGCAGTATGTACTTGACGAGATGCAGTGAAATATGCCAGGCAATAAATCATGCAATCTATTCTTTTTGTCTTCATTATTCAAATTATTATCTTTTGTTTGTTGAAAAAGACTGATAAGAATGTCAGATTATGTGTGCCTCATTTCTTTATTGCTGGTCCTATAAGTGAGGACATGTTTGCATGTCCTATTGTCCTTCTCTATCTAAATGCTTTGTGTTGTCAGTGAAGTAAATATGTAGGTATTTGTTTACTTCTAATGAAATCTTCAGCAAATACACAGCATTTGTTGTACCGTTGTCTTCTACAAATCACACCATTCATCTACAATGTCTAGTACCTTTTGTATGATGATTCTTAGCAAAATCCTTGTCATGTGACTCAGTGTGCTAAATGTTTGATGTTGATCATATTCATTGGTTTCTGATTTCTTTGGGATTGCAATACATGCAGATTTACATATTTCAGGAGGTATGTCACCAATGTCATAAATTGTGTTCAGCAGGCTGGTGACCTGGTCATAGATTGTGTTCAGCAGGCTGGTGATCTGGTCATAGATTGTGTTCAGCAGGCTGGTGACCTGGCCATAGATTGTGTTCAGCAGGCTGGTGACCTGGTCATAGATTGTGTTCAGCAGCCTGGTGACCTGGTCATAGATTGTGTTCAGCAGCCTGGTGACCTGATCATAGATTGTGTTCAGCAGCCTGGTGACCTGGTCATTGATTGTGTTCAGCAGCCTGGTGACCTGGTCATATATTGTGTTCAGCAGGCTGGTGACCTGATCATAGATTGTGTTCAGCAGCCTGGTGACCTGGTCATAGATTGTGTTCAGCAGCCTGGTGACCTGGTCATAGATTGTGTTCAGCAGCCTGGTGACCTGGTCATATATTGTGTTCAGCAGCCTGGTGACCTGGTCATATATTGTGTTCAGCAGCCTGGTGACTGGTCATATATTGTGTTCAGCAGGCTGGTGACCTGGTCATAGATTGTGTTCAGCAGCCTGGTGACCTGGTCATAGATTGTGTTCAGCAGCTTGGTGACCTGGTCATATATTGTGTTCAGCAGCCTAGTGACCTGGTCATAAATTGTGTTCAGCAGCCTGGTGACCTGGTCATAGATTGTGTTCAGCAGCCTGGTGACCTGGCCATAGATTGTGTTCAGCAGGCTGGTGACCTGGTCATAGATTGTGTTCAGCAGGCTGGTGACCTGGTCATAGATTGTGTTCAGCAGCCTGGTGACCTGGTCATAGATTGTGTTCAGCAGCCTGGTGACCTGGTCATAGATTGTGTTCAGCAGCCTGGTGACCTGGTCATAGATTGTGTTCAGCAGGCTGGTGACCTGGTCATATATTGTGTTCAGCAGGCTGGTGACCTGGTCATAGATTGTGTTCAGCAGGCTGGTGACCTGGTCATAGATTGTGTTCAGCAGCCTGGTGACCTGGTCATAGATTGTGTTCAGCAGGCTGGTGACCTGGTCATAGATTGTGTTCAGCAGCCTGGTGACCTGGTCATAGATTGTGTTCAGCAGCCTGGTGACCTGGTCATAGATTGTGTTCAGCAGCCTGGTGACCTGGTCATAGATTGTGTTCAGCAGGCTGGTGACCTGGTCATATATTGTGTTCAGCAGGCTGGTGACCTGGTCATAGATTGTGTTCAGCAGGCTGGTGACCTGGTCATAGATTGTGTTCAGCAGCCTGGTGACCTGGTCATAGATTGTGTTCAGCAGGCTGGTGACCTGGTCATATATTGTGTTCAACAGGCTGGTGACCTGGTCATAGATTGTGTTCAGCAGGCTGGTGACCTGGTCATAGATTGTGTTCAGCAGGCTGGTGACCTGGTCATAGATTGTGTTCAGCAGCCTGGTGACCTGGTCATAGATTGTGTTCAGCAGGCTGGTGACCTGGTCTATTACACATACTTTAAGGCATTGTTCATTTCAGTTGGGATGTTGTCTGGACCTGGGGTCATGGTAGAATTCATGTGGTTAAGAGCATTGTCTAAGTAACATGAAAAACTGGAATATCACAAGTACACAAATTAACTTAGAGAAAAGTTGTGTGTGTCCTGTTCATCTGTGTGGGTGTGAATGCCGGACAGTCAGTAATACAATTATGGAAACTGGAAACAGTGAAGATGTGGCTTTTGAGAAGAGTATTGAGAACATCTTGAGAAGAGGAACACAACCACTGAGGTATTGACAACTGCAGGTATCACTATATCACTTATCAGAACCATAAGTTCAGCTAGTTGCATATCCTTTACCTGGACATCACAGTCAACCCCACCATTTTTTGGCTGTTTGTGATTTATTGGCAAGTTTATGTTCAGTACTTTGCCATTGCTTTCTAAACGACCAGCACCTAATCCATTGAATGAAAACCAATGCAAGACAGTCTGACTTCAAAATTGCCCAAAGCTTGTGTTTTGAATGTGGTATGTAGGTTTACGACTTGCATTCGTAAGACCTTCGCCACAGAGCCGGTTCGAACCATAAGGAAAAGATAAATGGAATTTATGGCGAATATCAACACAAGAGATGAATAGTGAAATGAGCTTTGAGTGGGACAGTACTGGGCTAAAGGGACAGAGGAAGATAGAGAATAATGTGTGTGGAACGTTGAAACAACTGGGTCACAAGTTTAAGTATAAGCAACACCAATGTTATTACATAACAAATGACAAAGGGCTGGGGAGTCACAACCTCCAATGTCTGCTCCAGACCTGGCATCTGAAGAAGGGCTTTCTGAACTTCCATCTTTGCTTCTAAAAAATAGGTCCTAGATAATTGTAAGAATTTCTGGAAATTGTCTGTGAAGGCAAGGCAATGAGCTAGTCATGGCCTAGAATATGTGGAGGCCTAGTACTTCACACCCCAGTGGTAGTATCTGTGGTGGGATCACCTTTACTCTGTAGTGCTTGAATCAATCAATCAATCATGTGCCATGCCGGAAAGCGTGGGGGGTCATGTCTTACTGAATAAATGCATATGCATGATGTGCCACTGACATACATGAGCACACACAC
Source organism: Cepaea nemoralis (assembly GCA_014155875.1). Taxonomy (NCBI): domain Eukaryota; kingdom Metazoa; phylum Mollusca; class Gastropoda; order Stylommatophora; family Helicidae; genus Cepaea; species Cepaea nemoralis. The sequence goes on from JACEFZ010027668.1 coordinate 125,395, forward strand.
ATGCCACAGTTTAACAGGGTTGAGTGGTTGAATAAGTTCTTCTGATTAGACAATAAGACAACAGTTTCACCCTCAGGTGTCACAAGCCCAGCAGAACAAAGGCAGAATGTAACAACAACACCAACAACAACACCAACAACAACAGTCTTTCTGATGTGGACTTTCATTCAGCAGTATCAGGGCCAATAAATATGCCAAATGTAGCTTCATCATCAGATGGGCAGGTCCTGGCAGGTACTGAGACACCAGCACCTCAAATCCTACCAGATGAAACATGTACAAATGAAGCAGGTATGTCAATGCACTAGAATATCTGAATATGACAGGATTGTTCTTGTCCATACTTGAAGTGAGCTAAAGATAAGAGATACTGATGAATGGAACTGGTGAAATAACATCTAAACATTTGTTGCTATCAACGTCCAACATATGCAGAACATTCATTCATTCATTCATTCAGTAGTATATCCCTTGCAGAATTTCACTCCCATAACAACTGTCCAGAAAACTTCTCGGTCATAAGCAAGATGTCCCGCGTCGAATACACCCATCTGGAGATCATCTATCACATCCTGCATCCATCTTCTCTTTGGCCTTCCTCTTCCTCTCTTCCTGGGCATATACCCCTCCATGATTGTTCTCTTTAAACTTTCATGATGTTTCAAGTGACCAAAATAATTCAATTTTCTTTGTTTTATTGTCTTGAGTAGCCTATCTTTTTCAGTATTCAGTTCTTGTTGTATGAATGCATTTGTTCTTTTCTGAATCCAAGATATTCGTAGAACCCAATATAACATTTATATTCAAAGACATTTATGCACTGTTCAGCTTGTTTATGCTACAATAAGCACAGTTTAGGAAAAATTTAAGTATTTAGGACATATAACTTGAAATAATTCACCTAAACGAACATCCCTTGAAACAAGTAAAAAGTTTCAAGTACCTAGGAAGTATAATATCATTAAATGGCAAATCAGAAGATGAGATTGAAAATAGATGCAATAAGGCAAACCAACTCGTTGGACACATGGCACCAATACTAAAGAGCAAACATGTATCAATAACTACAAAGAAAGCACTTTACAACACAATCTTCCTACCAACTCTATGTTACCAATGCCAAACCTGGACAATGACAGAAAAAGTGAAAAGAAAAATCACAACAGTAGACATTAGATTTCTGAGAAGAATACTCAAAAAAAATGTATCAAGAAGAGATAAGATCAGAAATGAAGAAATCAGGACTAAAGTTGGGGTTATAGCCGCACTAGATTTTATTAGAAGGCAGCAAGTCAAATGGTTTGGCCATGCAAGTAGGTTACCAACTAACAGTATACCACAATAAGCAATGATGTGCAGACCAGATGGAAGCAGAGGAAGAGGCCTACCATGTATAAGATGGACGCAGGGAATAACAGAATCCATGAGAATATCAATAAATGAAGCCCATAAGTGGGCACTTTCCCGCGTTTATACTTCACCTTGACACCGCAAGTACAAGAGGAACATGATGAGATGAGAGATGAGAACTGGATGGTTTGTATGGATCTTAAAATGATGAACTTCTTGCTTGGCCAGCAAAGGGAATTCACCAAATTTTCATGCTTTATATACTTGTGGGATAGTAGGGCAAAAGATACACACTGGACACAAAAGCAGTGGCCATTGAGGGCTGAATTGAAAGTTGGAGAAACAAAATCATATAGCTGGTCCTTTGCAGAAAATTGCTCTCATCGTGGCCCAGTGAAAAGTTTCTCAATCTCTGGCCATTTCTCTTGCTTTGTGCATCCTCATGAGTGAAACAAGTGGCCCAGTGAAAAGTTTCTCAATCTCTGCCATTTCTCCTGCCTTGTGCACCCTCATGAGTGAAACAAGTGGCCCAGTGAAAAGTTTCTCAATCTCTGCCATTTCTTCTGCCTTGTGCATCCTCATGAATGAAACAAGTGGCCCAGTGAAAAGTTTCTCAATCTCTGCCATTTCTCCTGCCTTGTGCACCCTCATGAGTGAAACAAGTGGCCTAGTGAAAAGTTTCTCAATCTCTGCCATTTCTTCTGCCTTGTGCACCCTCATGAGTGAAACAATTGGCCCAGTGAAAAATTTCTCAATCTCAAGCCATTTCTTCTGCCTTGTGCACCCTCATGAGTGAACCAAGTGGCCTAGTGAAAAGTTTCTCAATCTCAAGCCATTTCTTCTGCCTTGTGCACCCTCATGAGTGAAACAAGTGGCCCAGTGAAAAGTTTCTCAATCTCAAGCCATTTCTTCTGCCTTGTGCACCCTCATGAGTGAAACAAGTGGCCCAGTGAAAAGTTTCTCAATCTCAAGCCATTTCTTCTGCCTTGTGCACCCTCATGAGTGAAACAAGTGGCCCAGTGAAAATTTTCTCAATCTCAAGCCATTTCTTCTGCCTTGTGCACCCTCATGAGTGAAACAAGTGGCCCAGTGAAAAGTTTCTCAATCTCAAGCCATTTCTTCTGCCTTGTGCACCCTCATGAGTGAAACAAGTGGCCCAGTGAAAAGTTTCTCAATCTCAAGCCATTTCTTCTGCCTTGTGCACCCTCATGAGTGAAACAAGCCAAATTGCTTTGGCCGTATTAAATGTCACAGTGTCTTAGAAAGAACAATAATAGAAGGCTTGGTTCCTTGGCAAAAAGACAAGGATCGACCCACACAACAGGCAGACACAGTACTTCAAAGGCCCCTTCAGCAATAACTATGTATGAGGCAGGGGAACTGGTAAAAGATCAAGTGTCTTTCCAGCTAGCGATAATGAGGTTGATGTTCTACTAAGGACCTGCTATTTACTTACCATTTGAAATATATTCTGTCAGGACATAATAGTAGCATAGTTACAGCAATATTCTTGGGCTACAGATTATTTTAATGTCATGAAAAATAGACATTCTGAAAGCCCATCACTAACTCATCATCATCATCATTGTGTTCCCTGCCAACTGGCATAGGCATTCATGTCTCTCCACAGATCTCAGTCCTTGGTGTTCTAGATCAACTCTGCTGATGTTTTTCCTCCATGCCACAGTCTCAGTCCATCCAGCATCATTTCTCTCTGTCTGACTATGCCTTTTTACCCACTGATATTTCTCTTTGTCACATTATTCTCAAATATCTCTCTCCTCATCCCATGACCAAGGAAGCAGTTTGTCTCTTTCTTATAGTTATATATAATATTTTAGTTTCATGAGCCTCTTCCAGGAAATTAATGTTAGTTACTCTGACAGTCCAAGGTGTTAACAGCATTCATCCCAGGAACCACATCTCCATTGCTTCTAATCTCTTCCTAATTTGTTCATTCATGTTCCATGATTCACTGCCATAAAGCAAAACAGGTTCTATATAACATTTCAGTGCTAATTAAAGTTAGTTGCATATTCTTTTCAGGATGTTGTTATCAGCCCCAGCATTTTTTGGATGTTGGGATTTGCAAAGCAAGTTTGCGTTCCTTAGTGTGCTGTTGTTTTCTGAACGATCAATGCATATACCATTATTAAACATCAACGCAAGATGGTTTGCTTCCAAATTTCTTGCAGCTGATTTCGAACGCAGTTTGTGGAATTGTGAATCTCATTCGTTATGTCTTCACCACAGATGCCAGCCAGTACTAACTAACATAGAATAGATAAGTTTTAAAGATATAAAAACATTATAGTATAGGATATTCGTAACCAGCAAGTTGATTTTTAAAGAGTTTTAAACCCATAACTCAAAATTAATAACCATAATTAACATGCAGTTTATACATTGTCTTTCACTCTGACATCCGATCTCTTTCGTTTATTTTTTGTCTTAGAGGTAAGCTAAAAAAAAAAAACAAATTTTACTTTCCACTCAAAACCTAAAGAAGTTCTGTTCCAGTAACATGCCTTGTGAGTTCACTTTGTGTGGCTTTGCTACATCCTTACAGGTTCACAACAAACTCTGTTTGTACAACCATGTACCTGTAAGTTGACTACTGCAGCAAATATGACGTAACAAAGATTGAATTAACAGTTGTAATAATGTGCATTTACAGAATGTGAAACATGATACTTATCATTTCTTGTTTTCCTGTTTTGTAATCTTGTTGCATCTGCTGCTGCAGTCCACAGCCGAACCCATTCAGGCAATACAGGATCTAGTTACTCCAGCCAATGAACAGGACACAGCTACTCCAGAGAGTTCTGGGATGAGCAGCAGTCTTCGTTTACGTAAGATATTTACTTCCTCCTTCATTGCTTAGAGTAACAATAATTTGGACATTACAGTATCAAATATTTTGTTAGCTCGATGTGTGTTTGTTTTCAGCCAGTATTTATGCCTGCTTAATGTATTTTCCCTGGTCTATAACTGTTTTATATGTCTTTCTTTTAACTTGTACTTGCAAATAATTCATATGTTCGCATATTTGAATATTGTTAACTGCTCCAAATATTACATTTTGGTGATCACGTCTGTATGCAAAGCTTTGTCACACAAATCAAAATCTCTTGTATTAATGATTGCACACATAAAGTAAATAATGATATTGATTTGTAACTTAATAATAAGTTGTCAATACAAAGGTAAAACAATTGTAAGAATATTTAAGCCACATAATAATCAGTGGAAAATGATAAAACAACACATCCATATGAAGAGAGTGGACAGTGTGATGTGAATCATGGCTGCTCGAAGGTCGTGAATAATCAGCTGAGAATCCAGTATCTAAAATAATTCCTAATTGTAACTCAGGAGAGTTGAACAGGACATATCTTGTCTAAGCACACAAAAAACAATCTTTACTATGTAGAGTTTGTCAGCATACCATTTTAGCTACGTGTTACGTACATATGTTTATGAATTCTATAGCTACATTACTCTCTGTTTCTTCGGCAGCCTCATTTTGTGTTGTATTTTCATGATTGCGTTGTGAACACGAATTTGTATCCTCTGCAGCCTGCAATGTTTGTGGGGATGACGCCATCGTGTATTGTGAAAACTGCTCAAATAAACCGCTGTGCAGTGGTTGCAACTCAAACTGGCACAAGCATCCAAACAGACAAGGCCACATCCAGCAGTCTATCAGTGTGCTGGCCTTGCTGTCACCTAACAGTTTAAACCCAGTGCATATTGATGGAGCGTATGGAATATCAGCACAAACAAACATAAGTCCCTATAGGTAAGTACAGACAGTGCTTACTTAGTACATGTGATGGAAGCAATGGTTTGAGCACATCACTATTGTTTTTTGTTTTTTTTGTTCGCATATCCTTTACAGGACATAGCTGTCAACATCAGCATCTTTCAGCTGATTGTTGATTTCTTGGCAAGATTACACTCAGTAGTTTGCCATTGCTTTCTGAGCGACCGGCTCACATACCCTGTAAGTTAACCGACGCGGAGAGAACTACTACCAATTCTCACGCACATCACGTTACTCACGAGAGTATACAGGATTACGGAGAAAGTCGTGTAACCCTAGACCAGGGAGACTGGCTCATCACTATTGTAGCAAAAGGAAATTTGATGCCATAGTTTAATGTAAATGTTTAAATGAAAGTAAAGGCTATTCATGGTAGATACTTCTGAAAGGTTGCAGTGATGGGCCTTTACATATATTGGGTCACAGTATTGTGAGGTGGGGTGGCCAGGTACCTTTCCCAGCACTGTTTCCCCTCCTAGAGACATGTTTGTTGCCTATATCATGAAGCCAAGTAGACCAAAGAGCTGCAGGAATCTGGAAAACAGCAACCACTCACCAGTTGGCCAGTGATCCCAACCTACAGCAACCACTCACCAGTTGGCCAGTGATCCCAACCTACAGCAACCACTCACCAGTTGGCCAGTGATCCCAACCTACTGGCCGGCAAGTGTACTTATCCACTGCCTCAGCAGCTGAGGAAACAGTCAAGCTGGCTGCAGTGTGCTGGGAGAACATCATATTTAACAATCCACAAACCAGGATACAACAGTTTCTTTATTGCAAGAATACATTTTCTAGATGTAGTGGAGAAGTAACATATTGACATTTCCATATTTGTAGGTATTGGCATAGTTTGTATTATCTTTAGTAGAAGGGTGAAGGATTAATTAAGAGGTGAAATCCAACGCTTGCAAAAGTACAAAACACAATCTGTAGATTCATGAAAGCAATCTTCAACACTGCATAGCATAACAACATTATTATAGCAGCCTAAGTAAAATGTTAGCTTGGTTGAGTCAGCTGATAGCTTTGCTGAATCTTTGGTCCACTTTGTTACACATTTTCAATTCAAATGTGATCATGGAAGTTCAGTCATGTCCATCAGTCAACAATTGTTTCAATCTGATAGATGTATACTTTCTCTATTCAATCTGATAGATGTATACTTTCTCTATTCAATCTGATAGATGTATACTTTCTCTACAAATAATGCAGAGTGGGACAATGTTTCAATCTGATAGATGTATACTTTCTCTATTCAATCTGATAGATGTATACTTTCTCTACAAATAATGCAGAGTGGGACAATGTTTCAATCTGATAGATGTATACTTTCTCTATTCAATCTGATAGATGTATACTTTCTCTACAAATAATTCAGAGTGGGACAATGTTTCAATCTGATAGATGTATACTTTCTCTACAAATAATTCAGAGTGGGACAATGTTTCAATCTGATAGATGTATACTTTCTCTACAAATAATGCAGAGTGGGACAATGTTTCAGTCTGATAGATGTATACTTTCTCTACAAATAATTCAGAGTGGGACAATGGTTCAATCTGATAGATGTATACTTTCTCTACAAATAATTCAGAGTGGGACAATGTTTCAATCTGATAGATGTATACTTTCTCTACAAATAATTCAGAGTGGGACAATGTTTCAATCTGATAGATGTATACTTTCTCTACAAATAATGCAGAGTGGGACAATGTTTCAATCTGATAGATGTATACTTTCTCTACAAATAATTCAGAGTGGGACAATGTTTCAATCTGATAGATGTATACTTTCTCTACAAATAATTCAGAGTGGGACAATGTTTCAGTCTGATAGATGTATACTTTCTCTACAAATAATTCAGAGTGGGACAATGTTTCAATCTGATAGATGTATACTTTCTCTATTCAATCTGATAGATGTATACTTTCTCTATAAATAATGCAGAGTGGGACAATGTTTCAATCTGATAGATGTATACTTTCTCTATTCAATCTGATAGATGTATACTTTCTCTACAAATAATTCAGAGTGGGACAATGTTTCAATCTGATAGATGTATACTTTCTCTACAAATAATTCAGAGTGGGACAATGTTTCAATCTGATAGATGTATACTTTCTCTACAAATAATTCAGAGTGGGACAATGTTTCAATCTGATAGATGTATACTTTCTCTACAAATAATTCAGAGTGGGACAATGTTTCAATCTGATAGATGTATACTTCCTCTACAAATAATTCAGAGTGGGACAATGTTTCAATCTGATAGATGTATACTTTCTCTACAAATAATTCAGAGTGGGACAATGTTTCAATCTGATAGATGTATACTTTCTCTACAAATAATTCAGAGTGGGGCAGATGCAGCAAACACATCTTGTGAACCAGAAGATGCAGAACAAGCAAACATCACCAGAGCACAACATGTACTCTCCAGAGACACTACTTAGAAGGTTTCATGACAGCAAAGAAGCATCCTTCAGACAGCCAAATCACATGAAGTAAGTAACATAGCTGAGTGTACAATTACACAGTCATTTCTGCATATTGAAAGTAAGAAATTGTAACATTTGTATTTTGCATTAATTTAAAGTTATAGATTAATAACAACAGATTACTTGAAAATTAAGCCACAGTAATAACTTTATCTCAGATGCAGGATCATTTAAACACACTTCATCGGAGGTGACTACTAGGTCTAAACAGTTGTAGGGGAAAGACAAAGAAGAACAAAGATAGTGAGAATAAACCAAGCAAATGATAACTGCATCTCCCTCAGTGAAACCTCACTTGAATAGATGAAATCATACACCTAGTTAGGTAGCAATGTAGACACATAGAGATATTAACATAAGAATACACAAGGCAAGAGGGGCTTTCATAGCTCTAGTCCACTGTGGAAGTCAAAGGACATTAAAATTAGCATGAATTGTTAGCTCTAATGTTAACTTAGTATTGCTGTATGGATCAGAAAGATGCAGACGGACTTCACCAATAAATAGGAAACTACAAACATTCAGTAATTGGTGCCTGTGCAGAATAGAAGAATTACAATGGTATGATAGAATCACTAATGTAGAGCTCATGGAGAAAACTAAATACAAGTCACTTATTTTTGGCACCTTTCCGTCTTGACAGACGATAGTTTGGTACATTGTGCTTCAAAAAGACTTAATAACTACGACCCATTGCGGTGGCGAGTGTGGCTGGTAAGGCCAATTCTTGCTGCAAATGTTTGCCCACAGTAGATGCATGTGAAAACATGGTCATTTCCACCATTGTGCACCATCTTACGTCTCTCACGCTCTGTGTGTGCTTTATCTGCAATCATTTTCTCTTTTGTCTTTATTCCATTTCTGATGTTTGCCCTCCATGCAACACGTTCAGTGGCGACTTGCTCCCAACGTGCATTATTTATGCCTGTATCAATCATGTCCCGCTTACACACATCTTTGTATCGTAGTAGAGGCCGACCCTGAGATCTCCTACCCGTCTGTAATTCACCAAAAAAGATGTCCTTTGGTATTCTACCATCATCCATCCTCCTAACATGTCCTATCCATCTAAGTCTACGAAGACTGAGCATGGAATACACCGTCACACAACCTGATCTTTCCAATACTTCAGTATTTGTGATTTTGTCTTGCCACTTAATACCAAGTATTCTTCGCAGACACCGCATATGAAAGCTGTTTAAACGTTTCTCTTGGCGTGAGTAAGTTGTCCAGGTTTCACTGCCATAAAGAAGAGTACTAAGGACACAGGCTTGGTAGACAAGGACTTTAGTTTTGGCAGTAAGCTTCCTGTTCTCCCAGACTCTTTTTGCTAACATGGTCATTGTTGTTGCTGCCTTGCCAATCCTGATGTTGATTTCCTGATCGAGGGATAATTTGCTATTTACCTCTGATCCTAGATATGTAAAATGGTCTACTATCTCCAGTTCGGCGTCGTCAATAACGATTGATGGTACACCATGTGCACCTTGTGACATAATCTGTGTCTTCTTTTTGTTAATTGTTAAACCAAATTCAGAACAAGCATTGGAGAATGCAGATAGTAGATGTTGTAATTCTTCCTCAGTGTGGGTCGTAATCGCAGCATCATCCGCAAAAAGCAACTCTCTGATTAGTACCCTCCTAATTTTGGTCTTGGCCTTCAATCTCTGAGCATTATAGAGGCCACCATCTGAGCGTGATGGTATATACCGTCATCCTGGTCACGAAAGGCATATTTCAGTAGAAGTGAAAAGTATATCCCAAAGAGGGAGGGGGCAAGTAAACAACCTTGCTTAACTCCACTCTTGATTTCAAACTCTTCTGAAGTTGAGCCATCAAACTTGATTATACCCTTCATGCCTGTGTGGAACGATTCCACAATGGACAGAAGAGTTGGTGGGCAGCCAATCTTCTTTAGTGCTTTGAACAGACCCTCACGACTGACCAAATCGAATGCCTTTGTGAGGTCGATGAAGGCAATAAACAGTGGCTGATTTTGTTCCCGGCATTTTTCTTGCATCTGTCGCAATGAAAATATATCAATGGTAGACCGGTTCTGACGGAAGCAGCACTATGATTCGGGGTAGACTTGATCTCCCAGGACTTGAAGTCCGCGCAGGACAATTCTGGCAAATACTTTCCCAACAATACACAGAAGTGAGATACCCCTATAGTTGTTACAGTCGCTCCGATCGCCCTTGTTCTTGTACAGCGTTATGATGTTTGAATCTTTGAAATCCTGTGGGACTTGTCCTTCTCGCCAGCATAGCTCTATTAGCTGGTGGATCTGTACAGCGAGTGTGTCTTCCCCACTCCTGATTACCTCTATTGGAATCCCATCCTTACCTGGAGCCTTGCCAGATGCAAGCTCATTTATAGCACACTTAACTTCTGTTATGGTGGGAAGTGTGTCCAGGTGGTCAAGAGTTGGTAGGGCCTCTATGGCGTTGAGGGCATCATCCGCTAGCTTGGTCTCACTTGAGTAAAGTTCTAAATAGTGCTCGACCCATCTATCCATCTGCTGTTTCTTATCAGCGATGATTTCTCCAGTCAAGGTTTTCGGCGGTGCACTTCTTTTGATCATTGGACCACAGGCTTTCTTTAACCCTTCATACATGCTTCTGATGTTGCCCTTATCACTTGCGATTTGAATGGACTCACATAACTTGATCCAATAGTCATTCGCACACTGCCTCTTTTGTACATCCTTCCTCGCTTGCTTCAGCTCACTCAGAGTGTTATGCGTTGGTCTTTCCTTGTTTCTTAAGAGAGCTATCTTCTTTTTATCAATCAAGGGCTGCAGTATCTGGCTGTTTGCCGCAAACCAGTCCTGCCTCTTATGAACCACAGTGCCGTAAACCCCTACCGCTGTTTTATAAATAGTTTCTTTAAGTTTACTCCATTTATCATTTACTATACAATTTTCTGATGTATCATTGAAAGCATCTTCAAGTTGCTGTTGAAATTCAAAGCACTTTTCAGGATCGTGAGTGCTAATAATATTAATCCTGGGGCTAGATTTGTGTTTAGCTGTGTAGATTCTCTTTCGTCTCAGTCTAAGCCTTGCAACAACCAAAGAATGATCTGTATCACAATCAGCACTGTGGTAACATCGAGTTAATGATGTATGGTTCAGATGTTGTCTCCGTGTGATAATGAAGTCCAGCTGATGCCAATTGCCGGATCTTGGATGTTTCCATGTGACCTTATGCAGCTCTTTTGTTTTAAAAAAGGAGTTTGTAATACATAGGTCATTTCTAGTGCAATGCTCCAGCAGCCTTTGCCCATTATCATTCATGCGACTGATGTTGTATTTTCCAAGGCACACTGGCCATGAACTCGAGTCCTTGCCCACACGAGCATTGAAATCACCGAGCATATAAATGTAGTCGGATTTTGGAACTGCCTTGATCGCAGAGTCTAGCTGCTCATAGAACGTATCCTTCACATCATCAGAGGAATCGAGTGTCTGTGCATATGCAGTGAGAATGGTGGCAAATCCACAAGAGGTTGCCAAGCGCAGTGATAATAATCTTTCATTACCTTCAGCTGGGATATCAATCATTCCCAGTAGCAAATTCTTCACTGCAAAGCCCACACCATGTTGCCTTTTTTCTGCCTGCCCTCTTCCCTTCCAAAAAAAGGTGTAATTGTTTTCCCTGAGTGACCCTTCCTCAGCGAGGTGAGTCTCCTGCAGGCCAGCAATATCAATGTTAAGACGATTGAGTTCAGCATCAATCACAGCCGTTTTTCTCACATTGTCAATATTTGTCAAGTCAGTGGAAAATCCTGGACACATGGTTCTCACATTCCTGGTTGCAAGACGTAGCTTGAGGTTTCTATTTCTATTATTCTTTTTATTTGTACCTGGTGCATTGGTTTTACAGCCTGCGATTCAGATTTTGTCCTAGCCCCAAGCACACATTGAAGCAGGCAGGCTGTGGCGGATCAGCATCCAATTGGCCGGGGGCTGCCAAGCTTGAGGCGGGCGGTAGCTGCTCAGTGACACCTGTAGGTGTCTCCCACCGTCAGAGGCAACGCGTGGCGCCCCATGTCTACGCCAACTGACAAGGACTTATAACCCGTAACAGTTGCCTCTCGCTTTGATTCCGAGACCGGTTAAGATCAGGGATGGAGCTATTGCCTCTCCATAGCACAAAGCCTGGGCTAAAATAAAGAAACCATATGTTGCCCATGCAGCATGATCCCTCTCTCGACCTGCCTAGTTCACTCCAGAGGAAAGTTAACACCTGTACATCTGGAACAAGACAAGCTGCAGAAGCTGCCGGATCAGCAAAGCAATGCTCTAACTGTCCGCCTGTCGGAGCTTCGATCCTAGACCAGCTGCCAACCAAGGCTTAGGGCCTGGTCTGCCCTACCATGACTTATTTTGTCTTTGGGTTGCATTTCTTCGCACCAGGATAAGGCTTGTACCCTCCCAATTGCACTCTTCTGCCCGAAGCCGTTGGCACAATGTGGGGTGTCGGGTTTGGTAAGCGCCGCCCAACATTCGGCGCTGACAGAAAGCAGGTAGTACCGTCTACTGTTATACGGTAGCTAAGACCTGACTGACAAGTCACTTAAAAGGTGATTAAAAAAGATGCTGGCACTGAGTAGAACACACATTGAGAAAACCTGATTAAATATAGGTAGAAAGTTCCTTGTCTGTAACTAAAAGGATTAACAAAATAGAGGTGGACCTAAAACACATGGAGAAGAGAATTAGAAACAGTAATGAACAATATGGAAAAGACATGGACAGAGCTGAAGGAGAAAACAAAGGATAGGATGGTATGTTTATTTCTGTGAGTGCATAAACAGTATAGTCTACTGGTATCTTTATCTCTGTGAGTGCATAAACAGTATAGTCTACTGGTATCTTTATCTCTGTGAGTGCATAAACAGTATAGTCTACTAGTATCTTTATTTATGTGAGTACATAAACAGTATAGTCTACTAGTATCTTTATCTCTGTGAGTACATAAACAGTATAGTCTACTAGTATCTTTATCTCTGTGAGTGCATAAACAGTATAGTCTACTAGCATCTTTATTTATGTGAGTGCATAAACAGTGTAGTCTACTAGTATCTTTATCTCTGTGAGTACATAAACAGTATAGTCTACTAGTATCTTTATCTCTGTGAGTGCATAAACAGTATAGTTTACTAGAATCTTTATCTCTGTAAGTACATAAACAGTGTAGTCTTCTAGTATCTTTATCTCTGTAAGTACATAAACAGTGTAGTCTTCTAGTATCTTTATCTCTGTGAGTACATAAACAGTATAGTCTACTGGTATCTTTATTTCTGTGAGTGCATAAACAGTATAGTCTACTAGTATCTTTATCTCTATAAGTACATAAACAGTGTAGTCTTCTAGTATCTTTATCTCTGTGAGTACATAAACAGTATAATCTACTGGTATCTTTATCTCTGTGAGTGCATAAACAGTATAGTCTACTGGTATCTTTATCTCTGTGAGTGCATAAACAGTATAGTCTACTGGTATCTTTATTTGTGAGTGCATAAACAGTATAGTCTACTAATATCTTTATCTGTGTGAGTACATAACAGTGTAGTCTTCTAGTATCTTTATCTCTATGAGTACATAAACAGTATAGTCTACTAATATCTTTATCTCTGTGAGTACATAAACAGTGTGGTCTTCTAGTATCTTTATCTCTGTGAGTACATAAACAGTATAGTCTACTAATATCTTTATCTCTGTGAGTACATAAACAGTGTAGTCTTCTAGTATCTTTATCTCTGTGAGTGCATAAACAGTATAATCTACTAATATCTTTATCTCTGTGAGTACATAAACAATATAGTCTACTGGTATCTTCATTTCTGTGAGTACATAAACAGAATAGTCTACTAGTATCTTTATCTCTCTAAGTACATAAACAGTATAATAGTCTACTAGTATCTTTATTTCTGTGAGTACATAAACAGAATAGTTTACTAGTATCTTTATCTCTGTGAGTACATAAACAGAATAGTCTACTGGTATCTTCATTTCTGTGAGTACATGAACAGAATAGTCTACTGGTATCTTCATTTCTGTGAGTACATAAACAGAATAATCTACTAGTATCTTTATCTCTGTAAGTACATAAACAGTAAAATAGTCTACTAGTATCTTTATTTCTGAGAGTACATAAACATAATAGTTTACTAGTATCTTTATCTCTGTGAGTACATAAACAGTATAATAGTCTACTAGTATCTTTATCTCTGTGAGTACATAAACAGTATAATAGTCTACTAGTATCTTTATCTCTGTGAGTACATAAACAGATTGTCTACAAGTATCTTAATCTCTGTGAGTACATAAACAGAATAGTTTACTAGTATCTTTATCTCTGTGAGTACATAAACAGAATAGTCTACTAGTATCTTTATCTCTGTGAGTACATAAACAGTATGATAGTCTACTAGTATCTTTATCTCTGTGCATACATAAACAGAATAGTCTACTAGTATCTTTATCTCTGTGAGTACATAAACAGAATAGTCTTCTAGTATCTTTATCTCTGTGAGTACATAAACAGTATAATAGTCTACTAGTATCTTTATCTCTGTGAGTACATAAACAGGATAGTCTACAAGTATCTTTATCTCTGTGAGTACATAAACAGTATAATCTGCTGGTATATTTATCTATGTGTATACATAAACAGTATAATCTGCTGGTATATTTATCTATGTGTGTACATAAACAGTATAATCTGCTTGTATATTTATTTATGTGTGTACATAAACAGTATAATCTGCTGGTATATTTATCTATGTGTGTACATAAACAGTATAATCTGCTGGTATATTTATCTATGTGTGTACATAAACAATTTAAGACTGAGCCATATGGGTTAAAACCCAGTGTAATGAAGTCGATCTTACGTCTTTTAATCCCTTTTTAAACCCTTGTTCTATTTTACTGTAAGCAACACACAAAAAAGATGTAGTTAGCTAAGCTATATGTGTCTTTGTGAGTAAATAAAAAGTATATGAAACAGGTTGAACTGCAATAAAGCTGTAATCCACAGAGAAGATCAGCAGAACAGAAAGTGGAGTAGGTCAACTTTATAAGTAGCTGCAACATCCATTCTGTCACTTGTGGTTGTGTTCTCCTACAGCTGACCAATGCCAGATGTCCACCCAATTCCAGTTCTCATTTTCATTGAATTTGTACAACTTGACTGCAGTTTCACCAATTTTATTTCCCATGGTATACAGAAAACCTCACTTGCACACACTGTCCTGTCTTGTCTTACCCTCAGCCACTAACATATGTGGATTATCATTTTCTTTCTTATTCTGTAAAGTCTTTCTTTGTTCATTGGTTTCCTCTTATTCAACAGCAATGAGCCAGTAGAGCATGTAAGAGAGATTCACTACCCTCCAGAGTATCTGAGACTTCAGAATCTGAACTCACGTTATCAGCAGCAACCTCAGTATGTTCAACATTCACCAGCCACTGACTTTGACACTCATCCGTCAACCTACCAAACACCTTATGGGCTGCTGTATTCTGATCAGGTACAAGGACATATGCATTCTCTTATTAATCCAGGACATCAGTTTAGATCACACATGGAGACATTCAGCCCCAGGACTTTCCAGGAGCAACACTTGGAGAACTCAGAGTACCTGCCAGATATGAGAACCAGGCTACAACACACACTTCCATATATACAGCAGCAGAATGAAAACCATAGTCAAGCAGCCTTAATGCAGCAAACCCAGCAGTCGCCTAACTGGTATCCTAATAGCATGCCCCATCATCAGTATCCATACAGTCATAATGTTTCTCAGCGACCAGGAGATGTGGGCATAGCTGGGTATGTTCCTGGGGGTGTTGTACCACACTCCATGTTTACGCCGGTGCATTCAAATACAGGGCGACACTTTCCAGATTCAATGGTTCCTGTTAGCTCACAGCAGGTCATGAGACCTAACAGTGGTCAGTCTGCTAGGAACAGTTACTTAGTACATCCTGAAGGCACAGTTCACTATGGCAATAGGGATGCTCAAATGAACATGCAAAGTCCTTACAGTCTTCCCAGAGGACATGGTTTTCAACCATCAGTCCATGATGTTCATCAGAGCATGCCTGGAATGCTGGCCGGCGGTCAGAACTTTGCTGTTTCACAAAATCACTATCTGCATCTACCTGTATCTGATTTTGGGCAGCCAGGATTGCAAGACCCAGCTTCCCAGATGTTCAGACAACTTTCAGCATCTTCATCATCATCATCCTTAAACAATGCTCTCAGTGTATTGCAGGATGAGCTAAATCATGTGCCTGATGTAAAAAAGAGAATGTCAAAATGTGATGACTTTATTGCTGAAAAGGATGTGGTTATTAAAGTTCTTGAGCAAAAGATAAACCATCTCTTGGAAGTAGACTTAGAAGCTTGTGAAAATGAGTACTTCCGTGATTTGACCAAACAGAAAGCCATTTACATGCAGCAAAAAAAGTTTTTAGAGGGATACCGCCAGCACCTAGAAGATGAAACTGCCTTATTGAAAATGAACTTACCTGAAGAGTCGTCACAGCAAATCCACTACCCACCAGATATTGACTTATCAATTCGAGTAAGTAAAAAACCTGGCATAGACACCAACCCAGACAGAGTAGCACATGTTGCAGAAGGTGTTCAGGATGCTGATGCCATAAATACATCACATCGTCAGCTGGCATTGACCAACACCAACAACAGTGCCGGAGTCACCAGTGCCTCAGCTCCCATATTACAACACTCTCCATTGACAAGAAATACAGAAGACAGACCTCATCATACAGCTGCTGGAAGTTCACAAGTGAGTTGTTGCACTTTTTTGGTTGTTGATTGATTAATTATGTACATAAAGGGAGTTCAAGGTCAGGGGATTGACTTCATTGCACCAGGTTTGATCTCATATGGCTCGGTCTCTTTCACGGGGTAACCTGCCAAAGTCGTCGCACACAGCATCGACTCCCTAGCTCCAGCGATAACCACCAGGACTCTCCAAGAAAATTACACTTGTGAGCTGAATGATGAAGCTTGGAATCAAACCCACAACCTTTGGAGAACGAGGCAGATGACTTCACCATGGCGACCCCCCTGATTTCTGGCGTATTGTGGTGCTGGGAAATGACAGCTGATTTCTGGCATATTGTGATGCTGGGAAATGACAATTGATTTCTGGCATATTGTGGTGCTGGGAAATGACAACAGTCATTGAAAGTGTGCTTGCACATGTGTCCACTAGAACTGCATACGCACAATATGCTAGAAATCAGTTGTTTCCCAGCATTACAATATTCCAGAAATCAATTGTCATATCTCATCATCATAATATTGCAGAAATCAGTTGTCGTTTCCCATCATCATAATATTGCAGAAATCAATTTTTGTTTTCTAGCATCACAAAATTCCAGAAATCAGTTGTTGTTTCCCATCATCACAGTATTCCATACATCAATTTTTCTTTCCCATCATCACAATATTCCAGAAATAAATTGTCATTTCCTATCATCACAATATTCCAGACATCAAATGTTGTTTCCCAGCTTCACAATATTCCATAAATCACAATATTTCAGGCATCAGTTATCATTTCCCAGCATCACAATATGTTAGATATCATTTATGGTTTCCTGGTATCACAGTGATACTCTGGTGATCGAGTGAAATGGCGAGTCATGACCGCCCACGCTTTCCGGCATGGCACATGATTGATTGATTGATTGAGTATCACAGTATGCCAAACATCAAATGCCGTTTCCCAGCATCATAGTGGGTCAGAAATCAGGTGTCATTTCGTATAATTACATCAAATGTATGGCTCTTAGTAGAGTTGTGTTTGTGACAGAATTGATCAATGTGAACATGAACAAACCGTATCTGTCTGAATTTGTTTGGCAAGATGGAGGGTCGTCTTCCTCTCATTTGCTTTTCTTTCTATACAAGAATGGAGTGAACCAGTTTTCTTCATGCTAGGCATATTTCACAGTCAATATCTAACTGGCGGCTCAAAATAATGGTATTTTGATTTTGAAAATTGATGTGTTGGCAGGATAATGATGCCTTTGTTGAGCATTCGGCACTGTTTGTTTTGGATCAACCTCCAATGCTTCTTGCATTTCACAATGGACTTCTGACATTATTAAGGTCCCTTGTCTCATGAATTCATCATCAAGTGCCATGCCGGCTGGCGTAGGCATTCATGACTCTCCACAGATCTCGGTTTTTGGTTTTCTGGATCAACTCTGCTGTTGATATTCCTCCATGTCACCACCTCAATCCATCCAGAATAATTTCTCTTGGTCTGCCTCTGCCTCTCTTCCCCTCGATATTTTCAGTTGTCATGATGTTCTCCAATCAAAATTCCTTTGCAGTCCCAGAACACTGTAGCCATAATTTGAGAGCACCTGTGAGATGAACATTGAGATTGCTACAGAATAATATAGTTTAGTCAATGGATCAACATCACGGCACATGGGTGCAAACCCATAAGTGCTCCATTCTCCCCCTAACTCAAACCTGAGTCTGGAGAAACTCTGTAGCACCAGCGAGGATCCTGAAATACTTTGGGTAGATTTTTAACTCGAAAATTTTGCACAGGCAGCGCAGTTAGGCTACTCTTTTTCGATTTCCAACCGACAAGGGATTTTTTACGTGGGCAACAATACACACGGGCGTCCGATCTCACTACCCAAAGACCATGGGAAATTTTATTACTAGAAGCCCACGAGAAAAAATCCTGGTCCTCACCGGGGCCTGAACCCGGGACCTCCAGCACTCGAGGCGGACACCATACCTCGAGACCATGCAGCCCCCTTGCTACAGAATAATTTTGATAATAGATCACCAGCTCCAGGATAATGGCACATTAGTGGATGACATAAGTGAACTTAAAATGAGAAAGTTCAGAAATGTTCAAGTTATAGGTCAGCAAGGGTGCATGAGAGGGACTCGCCAACGTGTCTGCTAGTAGTGATGGGGACACACATGCCCTTTGACACGGGCTGAGTTAGACAGTGCCATGTGCACTGATGTGAATTTACAGTGCCATGTGCACTGATGTGAATTTACAGTGCCATGTGCACTGATGTGAATTTACAGTGCCATGTGCACTGATGTGAATTTACAGTGCCATGTGCACTGATGTGAATTTACAGTGCCATGTGCACTGATGTGAATTTACAGTGCCATGTGCACTGATGTGAATTTTGTAGCAAGATGGAGGTGACTTCAGACTGTCAGCATGAAAATGAATGCAAAATATTTACATTTCTTGAACATGTACATCTTAGAAATATATGATTCCAGATGGAAGGGGAAAGAAAAGAATGACTACATCTGACAACTATAAAAGTATTTATTCTGGGTGCAAGAACTGCCACAGAGGTGTAGACATTGCTATGGATCTGGAAAGATTAACATCTTTTCAAGGATACTGGACATTGTCAGAATATTACTGGTAAAGATAGACTATTACTGACTGGCCTTTTGATGTCAACATCGTTCAGGCATATGTCCCAACAGCAGAAAGCAGCATAGATAGCATTTAAGCATTGTAAAGTGCATTGGATAATGCCTTGAATACATACTATCAATTAGAAATAAATATGATGCTGGGGAACGTTAATGCTAAGATTGGAAACGAACAAGATGGTTGCACAGTGGGTAATTATGGAGTAGGAGAGTGTAATGAAAGAGGAAGCAGGCTTGTAGAGTGAGCAAGAGAGCATGATATGATTGTTGGAAACACCAGAACACTCACAGAACACTCACAGAGCATGCAGAGTGGCATGTTTCAATTAAAAACTCTCAGAAAGGGAGCATCCGTTGGATCTTTTCTCCAGGGCATGCTGGTGTGTTGAGAAATGAGCAGGCGAACTAATTGGCTGGATCTACACATCTGGGTGGGGTATTGGTTCACAATAAGGCAGATATGGTTAAAAATCTTTGGGATTGTGTGTGTAGTGTAGAAGAACAGATACCATCATGACCTGGAGAGAATGGTGTGGCAGGGAATGTGGCAGGGGTGTGGCTGACACTCAGATATCTGGGGAAAGATCAGACTGACACTTTATCAAATTGCAATTGGTGCCATTAGTTGTAGGACTTCATTGATATGAATATGACAGAGTGTGCTGTGATGTCGGTTCTTACCTCAACTCTGTTCAGAAGGAGTCAGATGCAGACTGGCCACAGCAAAGCTGACATTAAACAGGAGTTAAGAGCCTATGGCACTTCACCAGCCAAGAGATGAAGTAACATTGTTGAGAATGTGTGCCTTTCCTGTCTGAACATGCAGGTGTCAGTCACAGACCATCTCACAGTCACCAAAGAGGAAAATTAGGGGTTTTGTACTTAAATGTTACTGAAAAGTTCTTAAAGTTCATATCATTAACCAAAAAAGAAAGAATAATACTGACATTCTGTAAATGTGAACATTGAAGAAAACTGACTCAAAAACAGCATCATGATTGGGAAAGTGAAGTACTTTGGTCATAGTCAACGTACACAGTAGTGTCAGCATAGTGAACTAGGCAGTCCGAGAGAGGGATCATGCTGCATGGGCAACACATGGTCTCTATATTTTAGCCCAGGCTTTGTGTTATGAAGAGGTATAACTCCATCCCTGGTCTTAACCAGTCTCGGAATCAAAGCAGGAGGTAGCATTTATGGGTTACTCCATCCCTGGTCTTAACCAGTCTCGGAATCAAAGCAGGAGGTAGCATTTATGGGTTATAAGTCCTTGTCATTTGGCGTAGACATGGGGCGCCAAGGGTTGCCTCTGACGGTGGGAGACGCCTACAGGTGTCACTGATTAGCTACCGTCCGCCTCAAGCTGGGCAGCCCCCGGCCAATTGGGTGCTGATCCGCCACAGCCTGCCTGCTTCAATGAGTGCTTGGGGCTAGGACAAAATCTGAATCGCAGCCTGTAAAACCAATGCACCAGGTATTACTAAAAAGAAATATAGAAACCTCAAGCTACGGCTTGCAACCTGGAACATAAGAACCATATGTCCAGGATTTTCTACTGACCTGACGAATATTGATGATGTGAGAAAAATGGCTGTGATTGATGCCAAACTCAATCGTCTTCCTTGCTGAGGAAGGGTCACTCAGGGAAAACAATTACACTTTTTTTTGGAAGGGTAGAGAGCAGGCAGAAAAAAGGCAACATGGTGTGGGCTTTGCAATGAAGAATTCGCTACTGAGAATGATTGAAATTCCAGGTAATGAAAGACTATTATCCCTGCGCTTGGCAACCTCTTGTGGTTTTGCCACCATGATCACTGCATATGCACCGACCCTCACTTCCCCTGATGATATGAAAGATTCGTTCTATGAGGAGCTAGATTCTGTGATCAAGGCAGTTCCAAAATCCGATTACATTTATATGCTCGGTGATTTCACTGCTCGTGTGGGCAAGGACTCGAGTTCATGGCCAGTGTGCCTAGGAAAATACAACAATGGTCAGATAAATGAAAATGGGCAAAGGCTACTGGAGCATTGCACCAGAAATGACCTATGTATTACGAAAACAACTGCATAAAGTCACATGGAAACACCCAAGATCTGAACTTCATCATCACACGGAGACAACATCTAAACCAAACATCATTAACTCGAAGTTATCACAGTGCTGACTGTGATACGGATCATTCTTTGGTTGTTGCAAAGGTTAGACCGAGACCAAAGAGAATCTACACAGCTAAATATATATCTAGCCCCAGGATTAATATTATTAACACCCACGATCCTGATAAGTGCTTTGAGTTCCAGCAGCAATTTGAAGACAAATACCAGACATCTTTTTTGGTGAATAACAGATGGGTAGGAGATCTCAGGGTCGGCCTCTACTATGATACAAAGATGTGTGTAAGCAGGACATGATTGATACAGGCATTGATAATGCTCATTGGTAGCAAGTCGCCGCTGAACATGTTGCATGGAGGGCAACTATTAGAAATGGAATAAAAACAAAGGAGAAAATGATTGCAGATAAAGCACACACAGAGCGTGAGAGACCTATGATGGTGGAAATGGCCATGTTTTCACATGCATCCACTGTGGGCAAACATTTACAGTGCGAATTGGCCTTATCAGCCACACTCGCCACAGCAATGGGTCGTAGTTATTAAGCCTTTTTGAAGCACAATGTACCAAACTATCGTCTGTCAAGACGGAAAGGTGCCAATGATAGGACAACATCTTATTTATGCATTGGAGCAGTCAGAGCCTTCAGCAACAATTACTCTATAATAGCTGTAGTATTTATTTTATATTTGCCATTTTCCGATCTCTCACATGGCAGATTAGTGTCTGTCATGAGCTCACATCAGTTGAACTCTCCAGCTCAGTGGGTGCTGCGAGTTTCTGCACTGATACATTGTTTGTTTCTCTTGTCTTCTAATACTGACACCTAAGCATGTAAACAGCGGTGTCAAGATGTTGTTGTTTGACTGTTCATGTTTCTCTTCCAGCCTGGCAGTAATCAGACCTCTCCTCCAACAATCCCAAAGAGACTTCCCACAAGTGAAGACATCTTGAACATGACTTTTCCTCCCCCGAAAGCTGCACCTTTGACACATGTCAAGTGAGTACATTTGCGTTAGCTGCACATTTTCACATTTGAGGCTTGAAGAAAGTCTTCTTGTTGATGACACATTTTGTTTTGTATGAAAACTAGATTGATTTGTATTAAGTTTCTATTTAAAAAAAACAATTACAAGTCTAAATGAACATGTACGAGGGGCGGTCAATAAGTAATGCCTCCTATATTTTTTATCTATATAAATACTTTATCAGTGTGCAATTTATTAATTTAGAGGGATTCCTCAAACACTCTTCTGCACTGTGTATCACTACCAATCTGTTTCAGTCACAGGTTGCACAACAGTAACTGTTTAAAAATGGCCACCAAAGAAGCAACGTAATGTCATAGAATTCCTCAGTGCTGAAGGCAAGACCCCGATTCGCATCCACGAACGTCTGAGTATAGTTTATGGAGATTCAACAGTGGATGTTAGCATTGTCCAACGCTGGGTACATCGTTGTGATGAAGCTTAAGTAGGTCAGTCCTCACTGGTTGGCGGAAAGCGGACTGGCCATCCGTCATTCTCATTGACTCCGCACTACACTGATCGAGTTGATGACATCATTTGTGGTGACTGTAGGGTAACACTGGATGAACTGTGTTCCATGTTGTCCATTAGTAAAGGCAGTGCCCAGACCATCATTAAAGGCCTGGGTTATTCACAGTTTTGTGTACGGTGGGTACCCAGAATGTTGACACACAGATATAAAGAAGCCAGGAAAACCAAGGCCATCAACCTCCTGCACCATTATGAAACAAGAAGAAGGGCTTTTATCGAATATTCTGACAGATGATGAGACTTGGGTTCATTTGTGTGAAACAGAATCCAAGAGGCTGTCAATGGAATGGCATAACTCAACATTGCCGACAATAGGACACCGAGACCCTTACAAGAAAAAGGATACATTTTTACAGTGCTGGGATACTTGCCCTTGTGAGAAGATGGACAACTATAACGAATAACGGAGACTACATTGAGAAATAAAGTGTTTAAGTACAGACTTAGGGCTTCATTTCTTTGTGAATTTTATCTGTATTTTTGTCTATTGAATTAAATTAAAAATTACGAGGCATTACTACTTATTGACCGCCCCTCGTATATAGAGAGTAGGTGCGCCACTAACATACAAATGTACTGGTGTATTTCAGAAAGTGGCATTGTCAACACTGCACATTCATCAATGAAGCCAGTGCACATGTTTGTGTTATGTGTGAGAATATTGCTGATGCCACACTGCGGGTAAGCACACCAGGCGGTGGCCAGCTGGTAGCTGAGTCGAATATAAGTTCAGTTCTGCAAGACAACTTTTTGAACATGCTGGAAGAAATCAAGCAGGAAGAGGAGATACAGAAGAAAGAGAAGAAAAAGAGTGAAGAACTATATGGATCCAGTGTTGATCTGGTTCCTGCTGTGGGTTCTAGAATCCGTGGCACTCAGGAGCAGGTTAGTGTTGCACTAGTGTGTGTTCTGTGTGTTTACATTTCTTAGTGTTTATGCTGATTCTGAATGTGTCTGTGTTTATTGGTGAATCTTCTCTGAATGTAGATAATAATAGAATGTGGTGGGAAATGTGCAGGCTGGGTCTGCACTGTTGATTGGGACATGGTCAGGCAGATGTGGGAGTCTGCACCGTTGGGTGGGACATTGGGACATGGTAAGGCAGATGTGGGAGTCTGCACCGTTGGGTGGGACATGGTAAGGCAGATGTGGGAGTCTGCACCGTTGGGTGGGACGTTGGGACATGGTAAGGCAGATGTGGGAGTCTGCACCATTGGGTGGGACATTGGGACATGGTAAGGTAGATGTGGGAGTCTGCACCGTTGGGTGGGACATTGTAAGGCAGATGTGGGAGTCTGCACCGTTGGGTGGGACATTGGGACATGGTAAGGTAGATGTGGGAGTCTGCACCGTTGGGTGGGACATTGTAAGGCAGATGTGGGAGTCTGCACCGTTGGGTGGGACATTGGGACATGATAAGGCAGATGTGGGAGTCTGCACCATTGGGTCGGACATGGTAAGGCAGATGTGGGAGTCTGCACCATTGGGTGGGACATGGTAAGGCAGATGTGGGAGTCTGCACCGTTGGGTGGGACATTGGGACATGGTAAGGCAGATGTGGGAGTCTGCACCATTGGGTGGGACATTGGGACATGGTAAGGCAGATGTGTTAGTCTGCACCGTTGGGTGGGACATTGGGACATGGTAAGGCAGATGTGGGAGTCTGCACCGTTGGGTGGGACATTGAGACATGGTAAGGCAGATGTGGGAGTCTGCACCATTGGGTGGGACATTGGGACATGGTAAGGCAGATGTGGGAGTCTGCACCGTTGGGTGGGACATTGGGACATGGTAAGGCAGATGTGGGAGTCTGCACCGTTGGGTGGGACATTGGGACATGGTAAGGCAGATGTGGGAGTCTGCACCGTTGGGTGGGACATGGTAAGGCAGATGTGGGGGTCTGCACCGTTGGGTGGGACATTGGGACATGGTAAGGCAGATGTGGGAGTCTGCACCTTTGGGTGGGACATGGTAAGGCAGATGTGGGAGTCTGCACCATTGGGTGGGACATGGTAAGGCAGATGTGGGAGTCTGCACCATTGGGTGAGACATTAGGACATGGTAAGGCAGATGTGGGAGTCTGCACCGTTGGGTGGGACATTTGGACATGGTAAGGCAGATGTGGGAGTCTGCACCATTGGGTGGGACATTGGGACATGGTAAGGCAGATGTGGGAGTCTGCACCGTTGGGTGGGACATTGGGACATGGTAAGGCAGATGTGGGAGTCTGCACCGTTGGGTGGGACATTGGGACATGGTAAGGCAGATGTGGGAGTCTGCACCATTGGGTGGGACATTGGGACATGGTAAGGCAGATGTGGGAGTCTGCACCGTTGGGTGGGACATTGGGACATGGTAAGGCAGATGTGGGAGTCTGCACCGTTGGGTAGGACATTGGGACATTGTAAGGCAGATGTGGGAGTCTGCACCATTGGGTGGGACATGGTAAGGCAGATGTGGGAGTCTGCACCGTTGGGTGGGACATTGGGACATGGTAAGGCAGATGTGGGAGTCTGAACCTTTGGGTGGGACATGGTAAGGCAGATGTGGGAGTCTGCACTGTTGGGTGGGACATTGGGACATGGTAAGGCAGATGTGGGAGTCTGCACCATTGGGTGGGACATTGTAAGGCAGATGTGGGAGTCTGCACCGTTGGGTGGGACATTGGGACATGATAAGGCAGATGTGGGAGTCTGCACCATTGGGTGAGGACATGTAAGGCGATGTGGGAGTCTGCACCATTGGGTGGACATGGTAAGAGGCAGATGTGGGAGTCCTGCACCGTTGGTGGGACATTGGGACATGGTAAGGCAGATGTGGGAGTCTGCACATTGGGTGGGACATTGGGACATGGTAAGCAGATGTTGGAGTCTGCACCAAGTGGGTGGGACATTGGGACATGGTAAGGCAGATGTGGGAGTCTGGCACCGTTGGGTGGGACATTGGGACATGGTAAGGCAGATGTGGGAGTCCTGCACACGTTGGGTGGGATTGACAATGGTAAGGCAGATGTGGGAGTCTGCACCGTTGGTGGGACTTGGGACATGGTAAGGCAGATGTGGGAGTCTGCACCGTTGGGTGGGGACATTGGTAAAGGCAGATGTGGGAGTCCTGCACCATTGGTGGGACATGGTAAGGCAGATGTGGAGTCTGCACTGTTGGTGGGACATTTGGGACATGGTAAGGCATTGTGGGAGTCCTGCACCGTTGGGTGGGAAATTGGGACATGATAAGGCAGATGTGGGAGTCTGTAACCGTTGGTTGGGACATTGTGACATGGTAAGGCAGATGTGGGAGTCTGCCCCATTGGGTGGGACATGGTAAGGCAGATGTGGGAGTCTGCACTGTTGGGTGGGACATTGGGACATGGTAAGGCAGATGTGGGAGTCTGCACCATTGGGTGGGACATGGTAAGGCAGATGTGGGAGTCTGCACCATTGGGTGGGACATGGTAAGGCAGATGTGGGAGTCTGCACCGTTGGGTGGGACATGGTAAGGCAGATGTGGGAGTCTGCACCGTTGGGTGGGACATGGTAAGGCAGATGTGGGAGTCTGCACCGTTGGGTGGGACATTGGGACATGGTAAGGCAGATGTGGGAGTCTGCACCGTTGGGTGGGACAATGGGACATGGTAAGGCAGATGTGGGAGTCTGCACTGTTGGGTGGGAAATTGGGACATGGTAAGGCAGATGTGGAGGTCTGCACCATTGGGTGGGACATTGGGACATGGTAAGGCAGATGTGGGAGTCTGCACTGTTGGGTGGGACATGGTAAGGCAGATGTGGGAGTCTGCACCGTTGGGTGGGACATGGTAAGGCAGATGTGGGAGTCTGCACCTTTGGGTGGGACATGGTAAGGCAGATGTGGGAGTCTGCACCGTTGGGGGGGGACATGGTAAGGCAGATGTGGGAGTCTGCACCGTTGGGTGGGACATTGGGACATGGTAAGGCAGATGTGGGAGTCTGCACCTTGGGTGGGACATTGGGACATGGTAAGGCAGATGTGGGAGTCTGCACCGTTGGGTGGGACATGGATAAGGCAGATGTGGGGTCTGCACCGTTGGGTGGGACACTGGATGTAAGGCAGATGTGGGACTTTGGGGGGACATGGTAAGGCAGATGTGGGAGTCTGCACCGTTGGGTGGGACATTGGGACTGTAAGGCAGATGTGGGAGTCTGCACTTGGGTGGAATTGGGACATGGTAAGGCAGATGTGGGAGTCTGCACCTGTTGGGTGGGAAGGTGGGAGGTGCACCGTTGGGTGGCATTGGGGTAAGGAGATTGGGAAGGTGCGACTGTGGGATTGGGCATGGTGGGATTGGGACTGGTAGCACTGGGTGGGAGTCTGCACCATGGGTGGGACTATGGGACATGGGAAAGGGCAGATGTGGGAGTCTGCACACGTTGGGTGGGACACTGGGGACATGGATAAGGCAGATGTGGGAGTCCTGAAACCTTGGGTGGGAATGGGACATGGTAGGCAGATTGTGGGAGTCTGCACCGTTGGGTGGGACATTGGGACATGGTAAAGGCAGATGTGGGAGTCTGCACTGTTGGGTGACATTGGGACAATGGTTAAGGCCAAGATGTGGGCAGTCTGCACCTTTGGGTGGGGACATGGTGAAGGCAGATGTGGAGTACTGCACCGTTGGCAGTGGACATGGTTAAGGCAGATAGTGGGAGTCTGCACCATGTGGGGTGGGACATTGGGACATGGTAAAGGCAGATGTGTGAGTCTGCACCAATGGTGGGTGGGAACATTGGGAACATGGTAAGGCAGCTTGGGGATTCTGCACCATTGGGTGGGACTTGGGACATGGTAAGGCAGATGTGGGAGTCTGCACCTGTTGGGTGGGACATTGGGACATGGTAAGGCAGATGGTGGGAGTCGGCACCAATGTGGGGTGGGACATTGGGACATGGTAAGGCAGATGTGGAGTCTGCACATTGGGTGGGACATTGGGGTAAGGCAGATTGGGAGTTGCACCGTTGGTGGGACTTGGGACATGGTAAGGCAGATGTGGGAGTCTGCACGTTGGGGGGACATTGGGTGGATAGGCAGGTAGGCGATGTGGGCTGCGATGGGTGGGACATGGAGGCAGATGTTGGAGTCTGCACCGTTGGGTGGACATGGTAAGGCAGATGTGGGAGTCTGCAATGTTGGGTGGGACATTGGGACATGGTAAGGCAGATGTGGGAGTCTG
The DNA here is from genome assembly GCA_014155875.1 of Cepaea nemoralis. Classification (NCBI taxonomy): domain Eukaryota; kingdom Metazoa; phylum Mollusca; class Gastropoda; order Stylommatophora; family Helicidae; genus Cepaea; species Cepaea nemoralis. The sequence goes on from JACEFZ010027668.1 coordinate 153,438, forward strand.
CATGTTGGGTGGACATGGTAAGGCAGATGTGGGAGTCTGCACGTTGGGTGGGACATTGGGAATTGAAGGCAGATGTGGGAGTCTGCATGTTGGGTGGGACATTGGGACATTGTAAGGCAGATGTGGGAGTCTGACTGTTGGTGGGACATTGGGACATGGTAAGGCAGATGTGGGAGTCTGCACCGTTGGGTGGACATGGTAAGGCAGATGTGGGAGTTTGCACCGTTGGGTGGGACATTGGGATATTGTAAGGGCAGATGTGGGAGTCTGCACCGTTGGGTGGGACATTGGGACATGGTAAGGCAGATGTGGGGAGTCTGCACTGTTGGGTGGGACATTGGTACATGGTAAGGCAGATGTGGAGTCTGCACCGTTGGGTGGGAAATTGGGACATGAGTAAGGCAGATGTGGGAGTCTGTACACTGTTGGGTGGGACATTGGGACATGGTAAGGCAGATGTTGGAGTCTGCACCAGTTGGTGGGACATTGGGACATGTAAGGCAGATGTGGGAGTCTGCACCAGTTGGGTGGGACATGTAAGGCAGATGTGGGAGTCTGCACATTGGGTGGGACATGTTAAGGCAGATGTGGGAGTCTGCACCTTTGGGTGCTGGACATGGTAAGGCGAGATGTGGGAGTCTGCACCGTTGGGTGGGACATTGGTAAGGCAGATGTGGGAGTCTTGCACCGTGGTGGGACATTGGGACATGGTAAGGCAGATGTGGGAGTCTGCAACCATTGGGTGGGAGACTGGTAAGGCAGATGTGGAGTCTGCACTTGGGTGGGACATTGGGACATGGTAAGGCAGATGTGGGAGTCTGCACCAGTTGGGTGGGACAATGGGACTGGTAAGGCAAGATGTGGGAGTCTGCACCATTGGGTGGGAAATTGGGACATGGTAAGGCAGATGTGGAGGTCTGCACCATTGGGTGGGACATTGGGACATGGTAAGGCAGATGTGGGAGTCTGCACTGTTGGGATTGGGACATGGTAAGGCAGGATGTGGGAGTCTGCACTGTTGGGTGGGACATGGTAAGGGCAGAATGTGGAGTCTGCACCGTTGGGTGGGACATGGTAAGGCAGATGTGGGAGTCCTGCACTGTGGGTGGGACATTGGGACATGGTAAGGCAGATGTGGGAGTCTGCACCGTTGGGTGGGACATTGGGACATGGTAAGGCAGATGTGGGAGTCTGCACCGTTGGGTGGGACATTGGGACATGGTAAGGCAGATGTGGGAGTCTGCACCATTGGGTGGGACATTGGGACATGGTAAGGCAGATGTGGGAGTCTGCACCGTTGGGTGGGGACATTGGGACATGGTAAGGCAGATGTGGGAGTCTGCACCGTTGGGTGACATGGGACATTGTAAGGCAGATGTGGGAGTCTGCACCATTGGGTGGGACATGGTAAGGCAGATGTGGGAGTCTGCACCGTTGGGTGGGACATTGGGACATGGTAAGGCAGATGTGGGAGTCTGCACCTTGGGTGGGACATGGTAAGGCAGATGTGGGAGTCTGCACCGTTGGGTGGGACATTGGGACATGGTAAGGCAGATGTGGGAGTCTGCACCATTGGGTGGGACATTGGGACATGGTAAGGCAGATGTGGGAGTCTGCACCATTGGTGGGACATTGGGACATGGTAAGGCAGATGTGGGAGTCTGCACCATTGGGTGGGACATTGGGACATGGTAAGGCAGATGTGGGAGTCTGCACCGTTGGTGGGACATTGGGACATGGTAAGGCAGATGTGGGAGTCTGCACTGTTGGGTGGGACATTGGGACATGGTAAGGCAGATGTGGGAGTCTGCACCATTGGGTGGGACATGGTAAGGCAGATGTTGGAGTCTGCACCGTTGGGTGGACATGGTAAGGCAGATGTGGGAGTCTGCAATGTTGGGTGGGACATTGGGACATGGTAAGGCAGATGTGTGAGTCTGCAACGTTGGGTGGCACATTGGGACATGGTAAGGCAGATGTGGGATTCTGCACCTTTGGGTGGGACATGGTAAGGCAGATGTGGGAGTCTGCACTGTTGGGTGGGACATTGGGACATGGTAAGGCAGATGTGGGAGTCTGCACCAATGGGTGGGCCATTGGGACATGGTAAGGCAGATGTAGGAGTCTGCACCATTGGGTGGGACATGGTAAGGCAGATGTGGGAGTCTGCACTGTTGGGTGGGACATTGGGACATGGTAAGGCAGATGTGGGAGTCTGCACCGTTGGGTGGGACATTGGGACATTGTAAGGCAGATGTGGGAGTCTGCACTGTTGGGTGGGACATGGTAAGGCAGATGTGGGAGTCTGCACCATTGGGTGGGACATGGTAAGGCAGATGTGGGAGTCTGCACCATTGGGTGGACATGGTAAGGCAGATGTGGGAGTCTGCAATGTTGGGTGGGACATTGGGACATGGTAAGGCAGATGTGGGAGTCTGCACTGTTGGGTGGACATGGTAAGGCAGATGTGGGAGTCTGCAATGTTGGGTGGGACATTGGGACATTGTAAGGCAGATGTGGGAGTCTGCAATGTTGGGTGGGACATTGGGACATTGTAAGGCAGATGTGGGAGTCTGTACTGTTGGGTGGGACATTGGGACATGGTAAGGCAGATGTGGGAGTCTGCACCGTTGGGTGGACATGGTAAGGCAGATGTGGGAGTTTGCACCGTTGGGTGTGACATTGGGATATTGTAAGGCAGATGTGGGAGTCTGCACCGTTGGGTGGGACATTGGGACATGGTAAGGCAGATGTGGGAGTCTGCACTGTTGGGTGGGACATTGGGACATGGTAAGGCAGATGTGGGAGTCTGCACCGTTGGGTGGGAAATTGGGACATGATAAGGCAGATGTGGGAGTCTGTACCGTTGGGTGGGACATTGGGACATGGTAAGGCAGATGTGGGAGTCTGCACCGTTGGGTGGGACATGGTAAGGCAGATGTGGGAGTCTGCACTGTTGGGTGGGACATGGTAAGGCAGATGTGGGAGTCTGCACCATTGGGTGGGACATTGGGACATGGTAAGGCAGATGTGGGAGTCTGCACCGTTGGGTGGGACATTGGGACATGGTAAGGCAGATGTGGGAGTCTGCACCGTTGGGTGGGACATTGGGACATGTTAAGGCAGATATGGCCTATGGTCCCTTGGGTTCATGTGTATAGTGTGCCAGACCAGATAACTCATCATAGCCTAGAGAGAATGGTGCAGCAGGGAGTGAGCACAGGGTCTGGTTGACACTCATTACGCCAAGGAAGGTCAGATGGACACGTATTCAGACTGCAGTAGGTACCATTAGTATTGGGACTCTTTGCTGACTGTTGAAGATGAGGACAAAGCACGTATGGGAATGTCCCGAGTGCTGTGATGTCATTTCCTGACGCAGCTCAATGCATCAAGGCACTCAACTTGATTGCAGATAAAACATCTGACAGCTAGGGTGTAATAATTCACAAATGTATTGTAATATATATCATATTAACAAAATGAGTCCCATCGCAGGAACCTGCTGAGGTTATGTGAAGTGTTTAGAACCATTACATTTGTGCGGACCTGGGTGCACAGAGGAATAGTTGGGTGAATGATGAGAGCTGGCACTGAACCCTTGTATGCTCTGCTCATGTCATTTTCAACGTAGTGTCCTAACCTGACAGTAGTACACTCGCTATATATATATACATATATATATATATATATATATATATATATATTTTCAATGTTGGCTGTGGTAGGGCAGTGTCTAGCATGGTTGCCTGCCAGCCCTGTGGTTATATGTCCTTTATGAGGTTGGGTTTGTACATTCTAAAAGTTGACCTCAGCTCCCAGATTTGCCCCGTTTAGAATAAGTATTTGAACATTTCCTGGGAGTAAATGTGGCCGGGGTAATACTGACTGGTCACCCATTGAGCAGCAATGGGTGTAACAATATGGCATTAGCACCATATATCTCTGTGCCTGATGGCGTGAACATTGGCTCTTTACTTGACTTAATTATGCATGTTAAATGTAAATGGCTCGGAACGCTGAAGAAGAAGAAGAAGAAGAAGAAGAAGAAATGTATATGAAGCAAACATACAGTAGATTATTGACATACTGCATCTTCTTGCATTTTATCTCAAACTTCAATTTCAGTTTTGGATATGAACTTGGACGTTGTAGTGAGTGCATATCTTCCATACAGTTTATCTTCAACAGTTGGACATCAAATGGAGACAGATTCACTCCTCCTTCTTGCACACATTATATTAGTTTTCCACAACTTCTGTTCACCTTTCCTGTGCCATATGTGGACTCCTTGTCTCGTATTCAGTATCATTCATGTAACCTTGATCTATTTTAGCAGTATGTTCTTTACTTGAGGTCTGTCTTCTGAGTTTCTCATGCCACAGTTCTGTGTAGTGTGTCTTCAGTTGCAACAAATCCTTCTTCTTCCTTGTCACTGTTTTGTTCAGCTACCCATTTTCAATGTATGTTTATCTTGATTCTATTGTCTGTGAGCTTTTTGAAAGTTGAGCTTTAATGAGATTTAAAAAAATAATATTTTGGTTGCCTTTTAATCTCCAAATGGAAAGACAGATGCTTGTATAGGTAATGAGTGGATGAATTGATAGAGGAGTGTTCATTTTGCAGTTTACCATGCATAATGTATAATGTGGCTTTGCTTAGTATTTTTATCACTTTTGTTTATTATAAATTGACTTATTGTGGAAACATTACATAAACAGTATCATGTGTGAAAGATAATTGATGAGAAGGACAGAATGTTAGATGGACCTGCATACCCACATCATATCCTTTTGAAAATACTGCACGTTTGTTTATTCATATTGAAACAAAATATAACGTGATTTTGAAATTGTTATATTTTATTTATGTTTGAAAAAGGTGATGATAGAAAAGAAAAAGGCCCAGCAGGAGTTTATGCAACAATTACAAAAAGAAAAACATACTACTAGCAAAGCAAGCGCAGTAGATGTGGTAAGGGCTGCACTGATCTGTGTTGTGTATTGTGGCAAGTGAGTTTGGTGAATCAGTGGCTGCTGATGGTGTTATAAACTGTTATTGTTAGCCTGACAGCTGTCTACAATCATTGTTTGAACATAGGTATCCTGTTTTCACATAAACAGATCTGCAGATAATATTAAATTAATGGTAATTGCCTTGCAGTTTTCTTATTGCATTCTTTATCTAAAGAATAATTAAAGTGACAATCAGGAGCAGGTTAGTGTTGGACTTTAACCCTTTACAGGGCAGATGCTTGTCCGTTGTTTAGCTCTGAACGGGCAAGATTTTTTAAGGTTCTGTAAAATTTCGGGTCGTGTTGGTAAAAACATCACAAATAAGGTGTTAGTCAACCGATTTTAGTTAAATAAACAACACAATGAAAAGAAAAGCATGCAGAATATGTTACTCACGTGATTGTTGCCGGTAATCCATATATGAACACAAATATTTACGAAATACGGCATGTTGTTTGTGATTTTCCGTCACCTATACGGCAATTTACAAAGACATTTTCAGAATCATAATCACTTTCTTTAAAGTCCAACTCACGACTGCTAATGCAAAGTAACGCTTTGCACTGATATCTAGCTCCAATTAATAATCAACTTCGTGCCCTTTAATGTCATTTAAATTGAACAGAGCGAAATCTCGGCTATCACTTGAAGAATCGCCGAAATCCATTTTGAAAAACAGCGTAAAAATCCCGAAAACTATCAAAAAAAGTCTGTTCAAATTCATTGTAGCGCATTTACAAATGGCGGCCACGTTGTCAATACGTTGTCAAGCTATCGGCGAAAGTGAAAGTAGCCGTCGGAAGTGTCGGAAAGCCGAGAGATCGCGTTTTTACAATGCATAATAGTATCGGGTGCAATCGGCCGTTACGCTTGTTTTAAGCGATTGGCTGGTAATGGCCGCTATGCCCTGTAAAGGGTTAAAGAACTGGTCATGTAATAATAGAGCAAAACAACATTTGTCAGTGATGTTCTTATCCAGCATGGCTGTACTAATGAAGTTAGTGGTGTTATGAACAATGTCAAGAATACCATGGATATACAGAAAAATTAATGAGGCAGTTCTTCAAGACAGATGAAAACCATAAATTGATTAAAGAAACTAGACATAGACAAGATTTTTGGGCTGTTAGAGGAAATCAACTTGAGAATTCTAGTGACAAAGAGCAGACATGATGGGGCAGGAGGAAGACAAAGAAATCAATACTTTGGCCACGTGACATTATAGGACAAGAACACAGGCCTCATCCAGAACTCTGGTGACCATGTGAGCTGATCCAGGACTCTAGTGACCATGTGAGCTGATCCAGAACTGGTGACCATGTGAGCTGATCCAGGACTGGTGACCATGTGAGCTGATCCAGGACTGGTGACCATGTGAGCTGATCCAGGACTCTAGTGACCATGTGAGCTCATCCAGGACTCTAGTGACCATGTGAGCTGATCCAGGACTGGTGACCATGTGAGCTGATCCAGGACTCTAGTGACCATGTGAGCTGATCCAGGACTGGTGACCATGTGAGCTGATCCAGGACTGGTGACCATGTGAGCTGATCCAGGACTCTGGTGACCATGTGAGCTCATCCAGGACTCTAGTGACCATGTGAGCTGATCCAGGACTGGTGACCATGTGAGCTGATCCAGGACTCTAGAGACCATGTGAGCTCATCCAGGACTCTAGTGACCATATGAGCTCATCCAGGACTGATGACCATGTGAGCTGATCCAGGACTCTTGTGACCATGTGAGCTGATCCAGGACTGTGACCATGTGAGCTGATCCAGGACTGGTGACCATGTGAGCTGATCCAGGACTGGTGACCATGTGAGCTCATCCAGGACTCTGGTGACCATGTGAGCTGATCCAGGACTGGTGACCATGTGAGCTGATACTGGACTCTGGTGACCATGTGAGCTGATGAGCCATGATTGACCACATTGTGACCATGTGAGCTGATCCAGGACATGTGAGCTGATCCAGGACTCTGGTAACCATGTGAGCTGATCCAGGACTCTGGTGACCATGTGAGTTGATCCAGGACTAGTGACCATGTGAGCTGATCCAGAACTCTAGTGACCATGTGAGCTGATCCAGGACTCTGGTGACCATGTCTCATCCAGGACTCTAGTGACCATGTGAGCTGTTCCAGGATTCTGGTGACCATGTCTCATCCAGGACTCTAGTGACCATGTGAGCTGTTCCAGGACTCTGGTGACCATGTGAGCTGATCCAGGACTGGTGACCATGTGAGCTGATCCAGTACTCTGGTGACCATGTGAGCTGATCCAGTACTCTGGTGACCATGTGAGCTGATGAGCCATGATTGACCACATGGTGACCATGTGAGCTGATCCAGGACTCTGGTGACCATGTGAGCTGATCCAGGACTGGTGACCATGTGAGCTGATCCAGTACTCTGGTGACCATGTGAGCTGATCCAATACTCTGGTGACCATGTGAGCTGATGAGCCATGATTGACCACATGGTGACCATGTGAGCTGATCCAGGACTGGTGACCATGTGAGCTGATCCAGGACTGGTGACCATGTCAGCTGATCCAGGACTCTAGTGACCATGTGAGCGGATCCAGGACTCTGGTGACCATGTGAGCTCATCCAGGACTCTGGTGACCATGTGAACTGATCCAGGACTCTGGTGACCATGTGAGCTCATCCAGGACTCTGGTGACCATGTGAGCTCATCCAGGACTCTGGTGACCATGTGAGCTGATGAGCCATGATTGACCAACCACACTTATCCACATAGGATATGATGATGATGATTACTTAAATCCTCTGTCTCACTACCTCATTCAGTCACACATGCAGAGATTGTTTATGAAAGCAATTAAACACAAAGTTTTGATTGAAGTAATAAAGTGGCACGATGATGTGCCTTAGCTACCAGAAATTGAATCCTGTAAATATATCTTGTAATCAAAGTTTGTGGTGAAAATAGCTTGTCCCAAACATTAATTGGTCTTCATTTCCTTCTTGTTCACTGTGTTCACTGTTGTTCTATTAATATCTGCATAGTTTTTATGTTTGAATGTATACAAAAGTTCATTGTGAACATAGCTGTCGCAAACAATTCAGTGGTTAACATAGGTGTCTCAGGCAAAAGACAGGTGAACATTGTTATCTGAGAAAGTTGTTCTTGTTCTCTCACTTCAAATTGGCACTGCAGGGGCAGCAATTCATAGCGGCTAAGGTTGTAATCACAAGTGTGGCAGTACAGCTAAGACAGGTTTCAATTAATGAGATCCTGGAATGTTTCCAACAGCTGTATGAACATTGGCAAAAGTGAGTAGTTGCTGAAGGTAACTAAATTGAAGAAAATATGGTGTAAAAGGTTGTTTAGTTTGTGATTGTCATGCAAGAAACACATTTTGATAACTTTTTGAAGTTGCCTCCTATAATCTGGGTGTGTTTCTTCTCCATACGATCCTTACTTTTACATGTTCTCATGTTACACAATATATTATTTCCATGAACATACAGATGTTGTTTCCATGTACGTACAGAAGAATATCTGATGTTATTGCGTGTATATCCTTGTCTTTATGTAGTTATTCCTGTTTACAGTAAGTCAGTTATTTATCTTGATCAGATGTTTATCTGCGAGATGTGTTAGTGCCTGTACAACAGTAAATGAATGTGTAGTGCAGGTGTGGCCATTGTTGCCTCATCATTATTCTGCTTTACACCAGGTAAAAAGCAAGCGCTCCTCCCCTGCTCCTTCCACAAGTCCATCATGTGAGGCTGACCAGAAGCAGAGGTCATCACCCACTCCTAAATCACAGGAGGAAAACCACAACCAAGGTTAGTTACATGTGATGTTGTCATGGTTTATATCATCTTTGTTATTTTGCTTCCTGCTGGTGAAGTTCTGTCTCATTATTCTTGTTATTGTGTCTTATTATGTTTGCTGAAGTCACCAACACAATCAGCATCCATATTTATACAGTTAGAAATGGATAAATGTAGCATGCGTGGATACCCCTGGCAGGGACTTACATGGATATACTGTTGGGAATTTGCAGGTGTGCCAGTTAACAAGCAAGCAGAGACAGTTTGCTTCATAAACATCAGCAGTCTGAACACTCAGCAGAGAGAAGAGAGACATACTGAAGACTATAAACAACTAATAGTTAAAAACACAATTACGGTTGAAATAATGTATTCAAGGATGCTGGAATTAGGAATTAAATGTTATATCTGGCAGGGAGGTACTATGAGAGGATGAAGTAGAAAAGTTTACAGCCGATGTGTTGGTGGAAGGATTGATGTGTTGGTGGAAAGATTGATGTGTCAGTGGAAGGATTGATGTGTGGGTGAAAGGATTGATGTGTGGGTGGAAGGATTGATGTGTGGGTGGAAGGATTGATGTGTCTGTGGAAGGATTGATGTGTGGGTGGAAAGATTGATGTGTTGGTGGAAAGAATGATGTGTCGGTGGAAGGATTGATGTGTGGGTGGAAGGATTGATGTGTCGGTGGAAGGATTGATGTGTTGGTGGAAGGATTTATGTGTCTGTGGAAGGATTGATGTGTGGGTGGAAGGATTGATGTGTCTGTGGAAGGATTGATGTGTGGGTGGAAGGATTGATGTGTCTGTGGAAGGATTGATGTGTGGGTGGAAGGATTTATGTGTGGGTGGAAGGATTTATGTGTCTGTGGAAGGATTTATGTGTCTGTGGAGGGATTTATGTGTCTGTGGAAGGATTTATGTGTCTGTGGAAGGATTTATGTGTGGGTGGAAGGATTGATGTGTCTGTGGAAGGATTGATGTGTGGGTGGAAGGATTGATGTGTCAGTGGAAGGATTGATGTGTCGGTGGAAGGATTGATGTGTCGGTGGAAGGATTTATGTGTCTGTGGAAGGATTGATGTGTGGGTGGAAGGATTGATGTGTCAGTGGAAGGATTGATGTGTGGGTGGAAGGATTGATGTGTCTGTGGAAGGATTGATGTGTCTGTGGAAGGATTTATGTGTCTGTGGAAGGATTGATGTGTGGGTGGAAGGATTGATGTGTCTGTGGAAGGATTTATGTGTCTGTGGAAGGATTTATGTGTCTGTGGAAGGATTGATGTGTTGGTGGAAAGATTGATGTGTTGGTGGAAAGATTGATGTGTTGGTGGAAGGATTGATGTGTCAGTGGAATGATTAGCATCTAGACATTACATTTGCTGCGGGAGACGGAGCATCTGTGAGTGTGACTGGAGTGTTACGATGTCAGTTCTTGAATCAGTCAATCAGTCAATTGTTTTTGATATTATTACATTCATTCAGATTTTGCATTAAAAATAAAAAAATAAAAATGTACTTGTAGTTGTTTCTCCAGTCTGTATTCTCATGTTTTATGTTAGTTACCCAGCTGAACAAAGCTTGCATAGTGTATCTCATATAGCTGTCCTTATGTGGTTGTAATGATCTGCATTGCCACCAATATTGTTTGTGTAGTCAACCTCTTGGTTTGATACCTTCCTCAGCTGCATCAGCTGCTCCCTCACAAGCCAGCCTACATCAGAACACAAGTGGTCAACAGCATCATTCAGTCAAGACTGGATTTGTTGAAGGTGCAGCCAAAGATGTCGGCAGGGAAGCCAGTCAGAGCAGCTGTGACAGCAGCACCCTGGTAGACATTCTGGCCAGGTTCAATGAAATCACCATGATTGACAGTCTGCAAGCACAGGGTGCCGAGTTTTCTAAGGTGATAAAGGTGAGCATACATTTCTGATCTCAGTGTGAGAGTCAACAAAAGTAAATGACCCTTTTTACACACCTTTTGACAGATGGGACAAATGGTGCTAGCCCAATATTTGTATAGATCTTCAGCACTGGAGGGGTGATGGGGTCAGTATCATGGCAACTGTCTTTACTTCCCAAAACATGTCCTGCTACTCATTCTGGGAGCCCAGATCAATGTAAAAATCTGATAGATGCTAACTTGAACCTGTGACGTCCAGATCAACATGCAAGCATGCTAGCTATTGCACTACCACCCCTTCCTGTATGGGAATGTGACAACTTCATTTATTCTTGTTAATATATGGAAGGCTATTAACTTGCTAACCAATAAGAAACACCTTACAGAATCAGCAATACCAAATTCTATAACATGCGATGAATTCAGTTGGTTCTTTCAATCAGAAATAGAGAATCTAAAGTCTTCAATACCAGACTCATCGTGTAATTTAAGTTCACTGGCATCATTCTGTGAGGAGAAGTGCGCCAGAAATATTCCCGCTGAGATTCCTTTAATGTCTGTTGCAGACGTTTATAAATATCTCTTGAACCTCAAATCAACAAACTCACACGGCCTTGATGGTATCAGTAATAGAATTCTTCGTTGTGCTGCACCAGTCATTAGCGAGTCCTTAACGTTCATATATAACCAGTGCCTGGCCAAAAACTACTTTCCATCTGCATTTAAAATTGCTAAAGTGTTTCCGCTTATTAAAAATGGCTCAATTGATAATAGCGTTTTGGGTACTTATAGACCTATTTCCTTACTATCGTCGCTATCAAAACCACTAGAAAAACACATTCATAAAATAACGTTACACCATTTAATTAACAATGATCTAATAATTAACAGTCAATCTGGGTTTCGACCTAAATATTCTTGCCATAGTGCTCTAACAAAAATGACCGATAACTGGCACTTAAACATCAACAACGGTAGAATTTGTGGAGCGGTGTTTGTAGACTTAAAAAAAGCTTTTGATATGGTAGATCACGATATTTTAATTAGAAAACTAAAGCAAATGAAGACAAGCACCAACATGGTGAACATAATTACGTCATTTCTATCCGACAGGCAACAAGTCGTGTCCTTCAACAACTGTCTATCAAGACCCACACAGCTTAATATTGGTGTGCCTCAGGGCTCAATACTAGGTCCGCTGCTTTTTGCAGTTTATATTAATGATCTTCCTTTATATATCAATACAACTTGTGATCTATTCGCAGACGACTGTACTATATATACTAGTCAAGAAAACCGTAGTGAATTAGAGAATCTTTACAAAAGGAACTTGATAATCTTACTAGATGGAGCAATGAAAAACCGCATGCAAATTAACATCGACAAAACCAAGTCCATGCTAATAACGACCAGACAAAAACTACAGACACTAGCCATAACTGGATCACCGCTCGAACTCCGCATGGGCACGTTACCTATAGTTAATGTGACTGAACATAAAACACTAGGGCTTTTAATAGACAGCCATTTGACACTGGAGCTCTCATGTTCACGCTCTACCAAGAAAATAGCACAAAAAGTTTACCAACTTGCTAAAATTCAGCACTTCCTGGACGAAAGCACACGAAAAATATTCTATACATGCTATATCCAATCACATCTCGATTACTGTTCCACAGTTTGGGATGGTTGCCCTAAATCTAATTTAAAACGACTATGTTCTCTACAAAACCGCGCTATTCGTCTGGTTTCTGACATAAAGCACGTTGAAAGTAATAATTTGTACAGTCATCTAAGACTTCTACCACTACAAAAGCGCTTCCTTTTCAACAAAGCCAAATTAGTGAATAAAATTATATCTCAAAATATCCCAGAGTATCTTCTGCCGCTGATTCAATCTAATGCAATGAACAGCAAGCGCCTAAATTTGTTACATGTCTCAAAGCCTAGATTGGACCTATACAAAACATGTTTCGCCTATTCTGGTGCTCACTTATGGAATGATCTGCCTCCAGATCTGAAAACTCCAATGAGTCCCTACACATTTAACCGAAAACTCTTTCAATACTTAATCCATACCGACTATATGTCACCATAATTCATTTACTGGTATAATTGTTCAGTATAATTGTTCATTATAATTGTTTAACTATAATTGTTCACTATATATGTGTGTGCGTGTGGGAGCGAGAGAGAGAGAGAGAGAGAGAGAGAGAGAGAGAGAAAAAGTGGGTGTCAGTGAGAGGGAGAGAGTGAATGCGTGTGTGCGCACGTGCATGCGTGTGTGTGGAGAGAGTGATTGAGCGAGAAATTGTGGGGGAATGTGTCAGTGCATGCATTCGTACGTGTATGTGTGAGAGTGAATGAGGGAGTGTGTGCGTGCGTGCATGCGTTCATGTGTATGTGTATGTGTGAGAGAGTGTGATTGAGAGAGTGAGTGTGTGTGTGAAGGATTGTGTGTTAGAGTGAGACAGTGGGAGAGTTGATGTGTTAGTGTGTGTGTGTGTGTGAGCGCGCGCATGCGTGTGAGTGTGTGTATATGAAAGAATACAGAGAGAGAGAGAGAGAGCTGAGCAGATGCATGTCATGTAACACGCATGTTATGTAACACGCGAATCCATATGTTTGTGTATTCTCATCTGTCATATTATCAGTTAAATACCATTTGATTTTATCATGCATAATATAAACTCATGTTCATTACTGTAGTTTGAGTGAGTGAGTGAGTCAGTGAGTGTGAATGAGAGACAGAACGACTGTGAGCGTGAGAGTGAATGAATGAGCAGGAGAGTGAATGAGTGAGCAGGAGAGTGAATGAGTGAACGGGGAAAGTGAATGACGTGAGCGGGAGAGTGAATGAGTGAGCGTGAGAGTGAATGAGCGGGAGAGTGAATGCGTGAGAGTGAATGAATGAGCGGAAGAGTGAATGTGTGAGCATGAGAGTGAATGTGTGTGTGTGTGTGTGTGAGAGAGAGAGAGAGAGAGAGAGAGAGAGAGAGAGAGAGAGAGAGAGAGCATCACTATTTTTACGTCACATACATTTTATGTACACATTTTTCTCCATGTTTAACATTTTTATGAGACTGCTCATGACAAGTGTCAGTGTATGTGTGTGAGTAAAGTGTGGGAGTTTGTTCATACTAGTTTCAATACTAACGTTGAGACATTTTGTATGTGTCTAGATGTGAGGAAGTGTGAGTGTATGTGGAGGATGTGTGTGAGTGTGGGGATATGTGTGGGTGGGGGTGTGTGGGTGGGGGTATGTATTTGGATGGGTTGGGGTGTGTGGGTTTTGGTGGGTAGTGGTATTTGTGGGTGTTGGTGGGATGTGTGGATGGATGTGTGGGGTGAAAGTAGGGGTGTTGGAATGGGTGTGGGGGATGTGTGTATGGGTGGAGGATATGTGTATGGGACGGATGCAGGGGATGTGTGTTTATGTGGGTGGAGATGTGTGGATGGTTTTGAGGAAGTATGTGTGGGAGGCGGGGTTGTGTGTGGGTAGGGGATTGTGTTGGGTGGATTTGGGATGGAAGGGCGGGTGGGGAGAAGTGTATGGTGTGTGGGTTTGAGATAGTGTGTGCGGTGTGTTGGTGGGGATGTGTGAATGATGTGTGGGTGGAGGGTATGTTTGTGGTGGTATGGGTGGAGGATAGTGTGTGGTGTGGGGAATGTGTGTGATGGGTGTGGGGAATGTGCGTATATGTGTGGGTGAGCAGGGGATTGTGGTGGTTGGGGGAAGTATGTGGGGGAGTGTGGGTGGGAGATGTGTGTATGTGGATGGGGAATGTGTGGGTGGGGGTGTGTGAGTGGCTTAGGGATGTGTAGGTGGGTGAGGGAGTTGTATGTGTCGGGGTGGGATGTGTGAGTGGGTGGAGTATGTGTGTGGGGGTAGGGGTATTGTGATCGAGAGATGTTTGGTTGGGAGTGGGTTGGTGGGGGTGCGTAGTGGAGGATGTGTGAGTGAGTGTGTGTTGGTGGATGGGTAGGGAATGCGTGTGTGGGTAGGGAGAGGTGTGTGGTGTGTTGGTTGGTGATATTGTGTGGGTGAGGTATGTGTGTGTGGGTGGGAGATTTTTGTTATGTGTGAGTGGGGGTATGTGGGGTGGATGGGTAAGGGTATCTGTGTGGGTGTGGGTGGGAATATTTTGTGGTATCTGGGTGGGGGATATGTGTGTGGTGTGTAAGTGGGGATGTGTGGTGAGGGATATGTGTGTGTGTGGTGCGTGGGTTGGGAATAGTGCGTGGTAGGGGGTGTATGTGATGTGCGGGTGGGGGATTGTGTGGTGGGGGATTAGGTTAAGGCATGTGTGGGTGGGTGGAAGTTGTATGTGTGGGTGGTGGTGTGTGTGTGAGTGGATTGGGGATGTATGGGTGGTTAGGGAGATGTGTGTGTGTGTGTGGGGGGGGGGGGGGTAGGGACATGTCAGTTGGTGGGGATGTGTGTGTATGGTTTGGGATGTGTGAGTGGATGTGCGATGTGTGGGTTGGTGGGGGAATTGTGTGTGTGGGTGGGGAATATGTTGTCGATGGAGATGTGGCTGGGGAAAGGGTGGTTTGAGGTGTGGGTGGGGAGAGGATGTGTGGGGTAGAATGTGGATGGGCGTGAGGATGTGTGGGTTGGTGGGGGAATGTTTGTGGGTGGCGAGTGTGTTTTGGTTGGGGGATCAGGTGAGGGCAGTGTGTGTGGGTGGGGGATGTGCGGGAGGGGGATGGGTCGGTTGGTGGGGTATGTATGTGTCCCTTGGTGTGTGTGTGTGTGTCAGTAGGTGGGGGTGTGTATGTGTCCCTTGGTGCGCATGTGTGTGGGTAGGTGGGGGTGTTGTGTGGGTGGGGTGATGTATGGATAGGTGGGAGATGGGCTTCATACCATGGTAATTAGCCTTGTTTATGTTTACAACATTCATTTCACAATGTTATTTTTCTTCCTATGCAAATGTATAATGCTCTTGATGAACGAAAGACGAGTGATTGGAAGTGCCGAATGTAAGACGGGCCTGCGCGCCCAATTTGTGACCCTAATAAAGTTGATTTGATTTGATTTGATGTGATTCTTTATAATTACACGATTCTTCTAACATTTTATTTTCTGCTGATCATTTTCTTTGCGGTGATGCGTGAAGCATGCAGTTGTTAGTAAACTTCTTTCCTTTGGCACACTAGTAAACAGCTACAAGATTGTCAATTTTCTCTAAGCTTTAATGCCAACAAATATTTGTAAGTAGCTGCTGAAGGTTGAGGTGTCTCTTCCCTCTGTGCCTTTGTATCATAGTACATTGAGAATTTCACAAACAGAAGTGAATTGATCCTGACTGGCAAGTGTTCACACACAATGTGTAGTACTGATAATTATTGAAGACAAGTGGCTTTCATAGTATACAACCTTGGCACAAGAACATTGAGAAATCTGTGTAAAACTTGCGTAGTACATCAACAGCAGCTGAAAAATGCTGGTGTTGACTGCAACGTCCTGTAAGGGATGTGTAAAAAAAATGCTATACACATTTTCAACTTAGAATGTAAGAACCACACTTCAAGTAAGATTTCAAACCCTATTGCAGTGGAATTAACATTGCCACTTCATCACAGAATGAGAACCTGTTTGTATCATGGGTGGTGGGGAGCAATCTCCCACATCACTTCGTATCACATCAGTTTAAAAAATGTAGTTATCTTTCTTCTCTTACTTCATGTGCACAATGTCAATATCCTTCCCTGTCTCATGAAATTTGGTTTACTTGAGTAAAAATATGAATTTTGTTTCAAACAATTGTCTACGTTTCATATTTAGGTAGACCATTTGTTGTCAGTTGTATTTATTAATGTGTATATGTTACAGCAGAAGAAACTACCACAAACACTTTATATATTTAATTGTGATAGTTCTCCTGATAACTTTCCTTTCTATTTGAAGTCTACAGTGACGAAACAGAAAATGTCACACATGTTGAACATCTTGGCGAGAGTTAATGTGCCATTTTGTCTGTTTGTTACTTGTTTGTGATGATGTGATAGTTGGCTGTGTCTTATTTATTTAAAGTGAACCTGAGACCCCTCTCACTTTTCAGCTGACACTTCTGGTTTCAGTAGGCATTTCGTAAGGACATGTTTGCCTTTGCTTTGCTTTGCTTGTGACAAAACCTTGTAGCCAGTGTTAATTATTATGGTTTTCAAGCTGAGAGACCTGATCATCCCCAATATTTTTGCTTATTGTGGGAGTCCTGCCAGCTTGTAAAACCTTCCTTTAGCACAGATAACTGTCACAATATTTACACAAATATGGAGTCTTCACATGTTAGTGGTCTGTATTTGTAAACCACGTCTGACAAGTCACTAACAAGTGTGCCACATATCCTCATACAACACAACTGTTGGTGCATGTGTGTATTAGCTATTTTCATCATATAGAATTTTTGGGGGGGGGGGGGGGGGAGGGTGTAGGGGTATTATAGGCACATAGCTTACATTAATAATCCCTGGGCATTTGAACGTTGAAAGTAGTAGGCTGAATAGATCGCAACCCTAACTAAAGTTTGCAATTTAGAAACCTACCCACATAAAAGGAGTATTCATAACATCACGGTTCTGGAATACACATATTTGTACCCTCACCAGTGCTACAAGTTTGTGCACCTTGTTGAGGGACTACTTACGTGATTAATAAGAGGAGATTGGTGCACTGGTGGAGATATCCATGTGCAATAAATGTGATACTTTAGAAATCAAAATATAGTATGGCACTGCCTTAGGTGCTTTTATTGTATTGGAATATCAGTATTGTAAAGATATCAAGATCTCTATCACAGATATAGTGCATGGAAGGAATTTAGGCAAAAATGATTAAATTACAGAAAAGCGTTTTTCAGTGAATGTGTCAGTTGTCAGTTTTATAGCAAACTTGACTGCTTTCATCAGCATCATGTTGACAATGGTTGACTTGTTGTAGGGAAGTAACCAGTACTGTCCTATTGCAGTCTGCCTTACATGAACACTGGGTGGTCGGTATAAAGTATATACTATCCAGTCTTTATAATAACACTGTCCATAAGGCACATTGTTCTCACAGAGCATTCAGCTGTCCAGGTCTCACGTCAGTTTCTTGCTTTCTCTTGCAGATGGCAGACAATGAAGGCTTTGAGGTGGAGGCGGTGCAAATAGCCCAGATCTTTTGTGAAAGTCAAAATATGGGAGCTGTAGAGTGGTTGAAGAAACACTGGAAGAAAAATGTGAATCTGATTGCAGCCATGGCAACTAAAGCAGGAAATGAACAGCAACAAAACACTGTGGGGGAGGTGTCAGAAGAGGAGGCAGAGTCTGCATATATTAGTTGTCATGGTAACATGAAGGATGCTGCCCAGTTGTGTGTCACCAAAAGAACTGAGTTGGTAGGTCTGTTAAAATTGGAAAAGAGTGGAATTTTGAGTGGTTGTCTGGCAAGCTTATGTTGGTGCAACTGTATTGTTTTCTTTTTTGTTTTGGTTGTCTGACAAACATGTGTCTGTTAAACTACTTTAATTTGTTTTGTTTCTTTTGTCTCTTACTTTTATGATGATGTTACTTTTTTTTTTAACATACACATTACCCAAACTAAAACTTCCATACATACCTATGTCCACCAAATGATAGATAATAAATAATATATTCACACCAACCCTATGCTATCATTGTTAAGCTTAGGCATTATCTAAACCGCACTTACACAAAATGAATACCTGCGAGATAAGATGACTAAGAAGAGCTTCCAACTGAACTATCTGAGACGAGTATGAAATGATGTTATCAGACTGACAGTAATATTAAAACCTTGTGCCACAGGTCTAAGATAAAATGATTTGGTCATCTTGTTAGAATGCAGCACCATCAGTTGCCAGGACTGGTGTTACACCAAAGCAGATCTGATACGAGAGCAAGAGGACACCCAAGAAGACAACAGATTGACGACATCAACAAATCAAAGACATTGTACAATCACATGGAATCATAATGTCCAGTGCCACCCATCGGCTGCTATTCCTCCCCATGGTGCTTCACAGCAAAAGTGGAAGATTGATTGATTGATTGATTTAGGAACCGACATCACAGCATTCAGGACATTCCCAAAAGTGGAAGAAGATGATGCTAACTATACATTGTGAAATGCAACTCTTACTATATGATTTCACATAATCTACTTCTAGTTTACATTGTAAAATATAACTCTTACTAAATCATTTCACATAATCTAGAGCTACTTTAAATTGTGAAATGTTCCGGTTACTTCATTGTTTCACAAAATGAAGAACTACTTTACTTTAAGAAAAGTATCTGTTAATAAGTTACTCTTTTCAAGCATTTTTTAATTATTTAATTATTTTACCATTCACCTTTAATATATTTCTCCCTGATTTAATCTAGCAGCTTAAAATGTCATTGCTACAAAATGGGCAGCAGGCCATACAGAGGTTGAGGTGCAACAACTGATCCAGAGTAACACACATCAAGGTGACATAGTGATCTACACCAATGGGTCAGTAGTGAGAAACAAGATGTAGTGGTTGGGGTTTCATCGCCACAGGCTAATAGACAATGCTTGAAAAAGGAGAGTCTGGCATATGAGACTATGACCTGCAGCATGAGAATGGAGTGGAAGCAGTAACAGTGGCATTTTGTTGGTTAGAGGATACCACTGCAAAACACATTGCATTCATTACGGACTCAAGGAGTATGCTAAGTAAGGTAGAGAAAGGATCGTTTTGTGTGGAATGGCTATCCTCGCTTCAGAGGTTACAGATTGCCCTGGCCATATTGGAGTGTGGGGGAATGAACAGGCTGATAGGCTGGCAGGGAATGCACCTCTTGGTGGTAGATTACATATAGACAAAGGAGAGGTGGAGAAGGCGGGGGAACAGATTTAGAACCGGATATGGAAAGAATGATATTACAGGGGATCGGCAGGGTTTCTGGAAGAATCTCAAAACTGAGAGGGAAGATAAGGAAAACTTGTAATCATATAGCGGCGGGAATGATTAGTAGTATCACTGTGCTGTAATACACCAAATACTTTGTTATCATTTTAATCAACTTGTTATTGTAAGTTTTGTATGTTTCAGTACGAACTTCTGAATGCAATCGGTGACTATCCCAGGGAGGAAATCCTTGAGGTCATGTTCCAGTCTCATGGAAACCGGGAATTTGCAGAAAGATTGTTGGTTGAGTCAGCTCTTCAGCCCTTCCTTGAAAATATTTGGGCAGAGAAAGACACAGATGCTAGAAATCGGTTTGCGATTGATTTGGCCGGTCCTTTACCAGAAATGTGTCACAGTTTTTCCACCAGTATAATCTTTCATGGAGACTTTCAGAAGATGGTCATGGATAAAAGCTTGAATAAAGATGTAAGTTGTGTGACTTAACTTATTGCTGCTAATTTGCTACATTAGCCTGATAATATGAAAGCTAAACTCCACAAGGTGAACATCTCTATTCTAGCACCAGCAGTGCAAAAATTACATGAACATTTTGAACAGCTTGATACAGAAATGTTTGTCATAAGTCACAGGCTTTTTTCACGTTTCAACATAGAACATGACTTGTGAGATTTATTATCTGATTGCAGAGATTATTCTTAATACAATTGATCCCAAAATTTAAAAAATGGGTTAAAGGCAATAGGATTTAATTCATTGCACCATGTTCTATTCCATATGGCTTGTCTTCTTTCCGTAGAGCGGACGGCAGAAAGTGTTGCACTCAGTATGAACTCTGTAGTTCCAGCGATGACCCCAAGGGATCTCTGAAAAATCGCATTCGTGACCCTAATAACATCTGAAAACATATCCATGACCTTTGTCTCGGGAGAATGGTGGCCTGCCCACTTCACCATGAAAACCCTCTGATCCCAAGAAATAAATTATATATTTGCCAATCAACCAAGTCGCTATTCTCGTGTTAAAGGTGCTGTCAGGCACATGTACATCCATTTCCTGTACATCTGTTTGACTGTCACACAGCCTTTGCTTTCCAAGAGAAATTTCTGGTGTTCACATACCAGGGGAAGTCATTCAGAATTTCACGAATAACTTTCTCAACATCATTGATGTTTGATCATTTCAGTGTGATTTTGCTTTTTGTGAATTATCTATACAGTTAGTCCTGAACATATCATCAGGTGTAAATTGTCTAATACTGTTAGCACTGAACATGTAATCAAATGTGAATTATCTAATACTGTTAGCACTTAACATGTCTTCAGGTGTGAATGATCTAATACTGTTAGCACAAAACATGTAATCAGGTGTGAATTATCTAATACTGTTAGCACTGAACATGTCATCAGGTGTGAATTATCTAATACTGTTAGCACAAAACATGTAATCAGGTGTGAATTATCTAATACTGTTAGCACTGAACATGTCATCAGTTATGAATGATCTAATACTGTTAGCACTGAACATATCATCAGGTGTGAATTATCTAATACTGTTAGCACTGAACATGTCATCAGGTGTGAATTATCTAATACTGTTAGCACAGAACATATAATCAGGTGTGAATTATCTAATACTGTTAGCACAGAACATATAATCAGGTGTGAATTATCTAATACTGTTAGCACAGAACATATAATCAGGTGTTCTTCTTCTTCTTCTTTCGTTCGCTTGAAATATGTCTATATCTGCAATGTCGTCTCTTGCATGAATTGAACTGTTTTTTTCAGTTCACACAGTGGTCCATAGAGTTTATCTTCCACTGTCGTCTCTCTAGGCCAGAAGGTTTGCCTAGATATGTTATATTTTGGGCAGTCTTGGAGTATGTGCTCTGCTGTCTGCGACGCCAATCCACATGAGCACATGGCTGTTTCGCCAATCTTGAATTTTGTATACATGTGGTTGCGTAATCTATTGTGTCCTGTTCTGAGGCGCAGAATAATGACTTGTTCTGGTCTGTCCATAATGTGGTAGTCATCTTGAGCAGGTTTTGGTGGCTTTCTGACTGATTTGATCATTCTTTTCTTTTGGTGGTATGTAACGGGCACATCAGGCTGTTCCTCTTTGGCTCCTTCCTTAGCCAATTGATCAGCTCTGTCGTTTCCGGGTACTCCACAGTGGGATGGTATCCACTGTATGGTGACTTTATGCTGACTGCTAAGTTCAGAAAGTAGTGTCCTTAGTACTGGCAATTTCCCAGAGAGGAGCGCCTCGAGTACTGATTTTGCATCTGTTAGTAGCACCACAGGTTGAGTACCATTGCTGTTATTTAGTAATTTCTCTGTTGCTATCTTGATTGCCTCAATTTCGGCATCATAGTTATGGCAGTACTTTCCTGTCGGTACTCTGGCTGTGTCCCTAGTATTATTTGGGTATTCTATGTACACTCCCGCTCCTCCATTTCGAACAGCATTTTGTGCTGACCCATCTGTGTAGACTCGGATCCAGAGGTCCTGTGGGTATTCTTCATCAAGGAAGCTGAGAGTGGCTGTTCTGCGCTGCACACTGTTCTGTTCTTCCTTGTCAAATATTCCTCTCACTTTTGTCTGGATTTGTAACGATAGTCTATGCTCATCTTTCCATGGAGTTCGCTCTGGAATAGTTGTTAGGGGGATACCAACTGTGGGCAGATCAGTGGTTTCTCTGCAGAGTCGTTTGGCCTGGTGGATAAAACTACTTCTTTTCAACCGCCCCATAGCTAGGTTTTCAAATCTGTTCTTCATAGGGTGGCCTGGCAAGCTGAGGAACTTTTCTGCTTGTATTAGCGTTTTCGTATCTCTGCGCTCACTCAGTGCCTGTGTCCTCCCCATCTTCTCCATTTCCACTATAGGGGTTGATCTCATCCCTCCTGTGGTGACTCTAAGTGCTTGATTTTGCACCTTGTCCAGCTCTTGTAGTGTGGTATTTGATGCTGAACACCACGCAGTTGACCCATATTCCAGGTGTGGTCGTATGCTCTGTTGGTAAACTTTGCTAAGTATTTTCGTACTGGCTCCCCATGTGGTTCCACTTAGCTTTCTCAGGATGGCTATTTTCCTTCTGGCTTTTGCTACTGCTTTGTTGATGTGCTTTCTCCATGTCAGCTTGCCATCAAATGTTACTCCAAGGTATGTTGGTTCTTTATCTTCTCTTAGGGGTGTTCCATTTATCTGGATGATCCCTGCCTTTTGTTTTGGAGAGAGGGTAAATAGGGTTGTGCTGCACTTGTCAGTGTTTATGCTGACACACCATCTATTTGCCCATGCAGCAAATGTATCTACAGATCTTTGTAGCAATCTGGTGGCCACTGATGCATATTCATTTGTGCTCCATAGAACCAGGTCATCGGCGTACATTGCCGCTTTAATTCCATGCGGTAGGTGAGCAACAAGATCATTGATGAAGATTAGAAAAAGTGTGGGGGACAAGACTCCGCCCTGGGGGACACCGTGACGCAGTAGTACTTTCTTGCTCTTGAGTCCGTCTATCTGTACTCGGGCTCTTCTGTTGTGCAAGTATGCTTTCACCCATTTGTACATTCTTCCATTGACTTTGCAGTTTCTCAGTTTCTTCATCAGACCTTCTTTCCAGACTTTGTCAAAGGCTTTCTTCAGATCTATCCATGCCGCAAGCACCAGCTTCTTCTCTTGGAATGCATCCTCAATTTCTTGAGAGAGGTAGGTTGTCTGATCTTCCGTAGAGTAGCACTGCCTAAAGCCAGCCTGCTGTGGCACAAGGATGTTTTTACTTTCAATGTACCACTGCAGTCTGTGATTGATGATGCGCTCCAGTGTTTTGCAGAGACAGCTGGTGAGGCTAATTGGTCTGTAGCTAGAGGCAATGGAACCATCTTTCCCTGATTTTAGGAGGGGTATCATGATTGCTTCTCTCCAGGCTTGTGGAACACTGCCTAAGGTCCAGCTGTTATTGAAGATCTGCAACAGCTTTGTTTTGGCCTCTGTTCCTAGGTTCCTGATCATTTCATTGGAGATACCATCAGCTCCTGGTGACTTTCTCATTTTCAGTTTTGATATGGCTAGCTCCAGTTCGCTGATTGTGATGGGTGCCTCCAGAACCTCATGTACTATTTCCTTCTGTCCTGTATGTTGTCGTTTCTCTCGAATCTCTTGTTGTTTCTCTGGACTAATTTTGATATTGCTATCTTGTGCGAACGAGTCCGCAAAATGGTCAGCTGCTTGCTTTCTTGTTAAGATTTTTCCATCTTTATGTAGTGCAATTTTTGAGTTTCTCCCTGTGCCCTCGTCATTAAGCTGTTTTATTAGCTTCCACAATTTCCTTGTGTCTCTTTCAAAGTTCAGAGACTCTGTTTTCTCCTGCCAGCTTTTCCGTCTAGCCTGCAGCTTGGCCCTTTGAAATTTGGCTTTTGCATGCTGGAATTTATTGTGGTGCTCTTGGCTGGGTGTGGCCTCTGCTTGCTTTCTACACACTTCAACATCATTATGCAACTGTTCCAGTTCACTACTCCAGTAGGGTTTATATTGTTTACGGGCTCCTCTTGGTACTGATTTCTCGCGCTGCCTGTAGTATGCATTTCCCAAACTCTTCAACTGCTTTATTTATGTCTTTCTCAGTGTTCAGGTTTCTAACCAGTATGCTGGTGCGATGCTTGTACATTGCCCAGTCTGCTTTCTTGTAGTTCCACCTCGAGAGGGTGCTGCTTTCACTTACAAGCTCATTTTCTACGGTTAGAAAGACTGGCCGATGGTCACTGCCACCAAGTTGTTTCCCAACAGTTCGTGTAATGTTCCACTCCAGGTCTGGTGAATGAAAAGCCAGGTCAGGTGTAGTTGTAGAGTGCCATGATCTCGAGTAGAAAGTATGTGGGTCGGACGGCTTGTTAATCAACATGAATCTATTCTCATCCTGCCAGTCTTCCAGTCTCTCTCCTCTCTGGTCCATGTGATCATAGCCCCAGCTCTGCGAGTGGCTGTTGAAATCGCCACACACAATCATTTTTTCTTTTAGTGGTAGAGTGTCCAGTGCCTGTGGGCGGTCACTTGGACAGTAGTAATTGATCAGATGTAGATCTGTATTACCTGTCTTAAGTTTAAGTGTCTGATACTCAGCCCCTTCCATGTAGACTATGATTTGGGAAGCAGTTATGTTATTTTTTACAAGGGTAAGTATCCCACCTTTTCGCCTGTTCTTTCGGTCAGATCGGTAACACTGGTAGCCTCTGATTTTGAAGGCTATATTTTCATTGAGGTGAGTTTCTTGCAAGCAACATATGCTTACTTTTTCTTGGTCCAAGATTTTTTCTAATTCTATTTTTTTTGTTGCTGACTCCCTCCGCATTCCAGTGCATTATTTTAAGTCTTCGTTTAGTATGGCCAGTCGTCCTATTCTCATGTCCCCTGGCTCCACAGGACATCTGAGAAGGACCTCCAGTAGTTGGGTTGGACCCTTTCGAGACATAGGGCCCGGCACTGCACCTGCCTGGGGGTCCAAAGCAGGGCGAGCACCATAACGATTAGCAGTAGTCGACATATTCCATTTTGCGTGATTGCGTGGCATCCTGATTTCTGTGGTGCGCCTCTTGGCTGGTTGCCTCCGTCTTCAGCACCTTTCTTTGCTAGAGCAGACTGTGGTCTCACTCGAGTGTAGATGTGTACGCGCGCACACACCTGTCTGCGCATGCATGTACGTGCATACACATCTAGAGCATACTGGTTATTTTCCGGCGCCAGAGACTCGCCGTCACCCCTTCTCCTGTTAGTTTAAACAGGTCCGCCACGTGAAGGCCAGGAGTTGGACTTTTGCTGCATAGGTTATGTATTCACGAGCCATTGAGGTATTTGAGCAATGTTGGGCGCTCACCCCAACACCGCGCCTCGGCTACATACAGCAACATTTGGAACCCTAATCAGGTGTGAATTATCTAATACTGTTAGCACAGAAAATATCAGGTGTGAATTATCTAATACTGTTAGCACTGAACATATCATCAGGTGTGAATTATCTAATACTGTTAGCACTGAACTTGTCATCAGGTGTGAATTATCTAATACTGTTAGCACTGAACATATCATCAGTTGTGAATTATCCAGTGCTGTCAGCACTGAACATGTCATCAGGTGTGAATTATCTAATACTGTTAGCACTGAACATATCAACAGGTGTGAATTATCTAATACTGTTAGCACTGAACATATCAGGTGTGAATTATCTAATACTGTTAGCACTGAACATATCATCAGGTGTGAATTATCTAATACTGTTAGCACTGAACATGTCATCAGGTGTGACTTATATAAATCTCTTAGCATTGAACTCTGACATCAGGTGTGCAGTAACTAATGCTGTTACACTGAAAACTGACATGTGATTGAAGAAATAAAAGCCTAAAATATTCAATTTCACTATTGTTGGTGGTTTGGTTGTTCATACAACATATAATTGTTTAGTTGTAAATTCAGCATCTGGTGGTCTTCTGTTATTTAGTTCTACATACATCTAATTGTTTAATTATGTTTTGTTATGTACATCTATTTGTTGTCTGTTGTTTGGCTGTGCAAACATCTGATGGAAGTCTATTGTTTAGTTGTACGTACAGCACCTAATGATAGTCTTTTGTTTAGTTGCATAGCAATATCTATTGGGTTATCTGTTGTTTGGTTACACATACAACATCTATTGGGTTGTCTGTTGTTTGGTTACACATACAACATCTATTGGGTTGTCTGTTGTTTGGTTGCACATACAACATCTATTGGTTATCAGCTGATTGTACATACATCTAATGATAGGCTGTTGCTAGTTCTACATACAGCATCTAATTATTTAGTTATACATTAAAAATCAATGGTACTCAATTGTTTTGTTGTACTTAAACATCTATTGGTTGTTTGTTGTTTGGCTGCGCATACATCTAATAGTAGCCTATTATTTAGTTGTACAATAAATAACTTTGTTGTCTATTGTTTTCTTGTACGCACATCTAATGGTAGTTTATTTGTTTAGTTTTACATACATACATCTAGTAAATATATATCGTTTAGTTGTGCATACATTTAGTGGTAGTCTGTTGTTTTCTTGTACATATATCATATGGTTGTCAATGGTTCAGCTGTAGATAAATATCTTGGGGATGTCAGTGGCTTGGTTGTACATATAACATCTCAGGGTTGTCAGTAGTTTAGTTGCACATACATCTCAGGGTTGTCACTGATTTAGTTAGGGTTGTTATGTAATAAACTGTACATACAATATCTCAGGGTTTCTCCACTGATTTAACTGTACATGCATCTCAGGGTTTTTCCACTGATTTAACTGTACATACAACATCGCAAGGTTTTTCCACTGATTTAACTGTACATACAACATCGCAAGGTTTTTCCACTGATTTAACTGTACATACAACATCGCAAGGTTTTTCCACTGATTTAACTGTACATACAACATCGCAAGGTTTTTCCACTGATTTAACTGTACATCCAACATCGCAAGGTTTTTCCACTGATTTAACTGTACATACAACATCGCAAGGTTTTTCCACTGATTTAACTGTACTTAAATATCTCAGGGTTTTTTCCACTGATTTAACTGCACATACAATATCTCAGAGTATTTTCACTGATTTAACTGTACATTTTCTCAGGGTTTTTTCCCCTGATTTAACTGTACATACATCTCAGGGTTTTTTCCCCTGATTTAACTGTACATACATCTCAGGGTTTTTCCACTGATTTAACTGTATATACATCTCAGGGTTTTTCCACTGATTTAACTGTACATACACCTTCTCAGGTTGACACTGATTTAACTTGTAGATACAACTTCTCAAGAGTTTTTTCACTGATTTAACTGCACATAAACTTCTCACAATAATTTCATATTTATTTCTGCTTGTCTTTTCTAACAGCGTCGAACTCGAATGATTTTTGTTGAAGGGAAGTTGAGAAGTTGGGGCAGGGCAGAACTGGTCATTAAGATTTTGGACAATGATCTGCCGGATGAGAATGTGTCTCTGGAAGATGTGGTAGAGGCAGTTAGGAACTGCCAGGACAGGAATAGTGCTTTAGCCTACCTGCAGCAGGAATGTGCTCTCTGTTTCTCCAATTTCCCTATGAGCAAGGTAAGCAATCTACATGCAGGTATTGCTTGTTGTTTTAGTTGCATGTCCTTCACAGGATGTAGCAGTGAACCCCAGCATTTTGGCTGTTCGTTATTCCTGGCAAGTTTTACTTCAGTAGTTTGCCATTGCTTTCTGAACGACCGGCACCTATAACTTTTTCGAAAAAACAAGCACCACTATGTTTGAAAACCTGGGTATATGGGATTACGAATCACGTATGTAACTCCTTCGCCACAGAGACCAGTACTGTTGTGAAAAAGGAAGCAATACCATGGTAAAATCATGTGATTTTCACTCATTACTAAAGATGCCAAAACTGCTGGGGTTGACTGCAACATCCTATAAAGGATATGAAATAAACTTGTTTAACTAAAAGATAACTATAGCGGTAAATGTTTCACATATAATGCAGTGGTTGAAGGATAGATGCAAATGTGGTTGGGCCAACAGAGCATGTACTTCTGTGCAACAGATCTCAGATGATACATCATTGGGAAAGTGTATCTTTGTAGAGAATACTTTGGGAAATTCAGGGAAAATGTAAGTGTAATAATAAAGTTTGTATCCCATGTGTTTTGTTTTTGATGTTTTTAATAATCATTTATAGTTTGCTTATTTACCTTCACAAATTAAAACAATATTTTGGAAACATTTTTGTTTTCTTTGTCCCATTTCTTATTGACAATATTCCTTTATCCAGTGCCAAGATATACCATAATCAAGATGGTTTTATAGCAGCTTGACGTTAGCTGCATAATATATAATGGGTAGAGCATATAATTATGAGAAATGTACATTTCATACTCCAGTGTTTTAATTGACAAGACAAATGACACCTTTTACTCCAGTGTTTTAGTTGACAAGATTGACATTTTGTACTCCGTTGTTTCAATTGACAGGGTAATGGACATTTTGCATACTTCATTTGTTGACTTTAGATTCGCAGCCTGAATTTCTGCCAGTGCAAGATGTGTGACCAGTGTTTAACCAAGAACTTTGAGATTGGAATACGAGAGAAACATGTCCGACACTGGACGTGTCCACTGTGCTCATTGCCTGACATGAATGATGCAGAAGTGGCTTCTGACTACTTGCACTTGCTCATCCTCATGGTATGTTACTTGTGTGGGTTTTGTTTCATAAACACTTCTCTTTGAATAAATGTGATTGAAAGTCTGTGAGTCTTCTCTGAGATCTTTTACAGGAAATTTCCCAGCTTATCCATTGGCCATTAGTGACAATGTCCACACTCTAGGTGTATTTTTTAATAGATATTAGATGGCAATTGTAAAAGTGGCTGTGTATGTGTCATAGTTTGAACATTGACAGTGGCACTGAAGCGGTTAGACAAGCGCTCAATATCAGCTCTCGACACTTGTGGTGGAAAGGAGAGACTGGCCACTTATTTCTCCGTGCACTCACTCAGACCTACAAAATGTGATGGTGCTAACACTTCACTGACCCACAGCTACAAAATGTAAAGGTCTTAACACTTTACTGACCCACAGTTACATGTGATGGTCCTAGCACCTCACTGACCCACAGCTACAACATATGAAGGTCCTAACACTTCACCGACCCACAGCTACAACATGTGAAGGTCCTAACACTTCACTGACCCACAGCTAGAGGACTTGTTCGTTTTTTGTTTTTTTTTTTACTTGAAAAAAATATCTGGGTTTAAGGAACGAGGAAGACCTAGCAAATAGATGAAAGCATCAGAGATATCCTACAATGATCAGAACAACACACCAGACACAAAACAAAAAACTCAAACTCACCAGCAGACAAGGACCAATGGATAACCTATGTACATCATTAGCCTGTGGGTTGGCAAGACACAAAACAAAAAACTCAAACTCATCAGCAGACAAGGACCAATGGATAACCTGTGTACATCATTAGCCTGTGGGTTTGCAAGACACAAAACAAAAAACTCATCAGCAGACAAGGACCAGTGGATAACCTATGTACATCATTAGCCTGTGGGTTGGCAAGACACAAAACAAAAAACTCAAACTCATCAGCAGACAAGGACCAATGGATAACCTATGTACATCATTAGCCTGTGGGTTTGCAAGACACAAAACAAAAAACTCTCATCAGCAGACAAGGACCAGTGGATAACCTATGTACATCATTAGCCTGTGGGTTGGCAAGACACAAAACAAAAAACTCAAACTCACCAGCAGACAAGGACCAATGGATAACCTATGTACATCATTAGCCTGTGGGTTGGCAAGACAACATGTATATATGCATATCATCATCATCAGGTTTGTCGGTCTGAAGACATGTTGAAGTCATGTGATCATGTCTTCTGCTCTCAGCAGTTCTCTGCAGCTGAGCATAAGTCTGCGCCCCAACAGCCTTGCATGCTTGTGTGATGTAGTTTTTCCGTGACATCCTCTTTTTCTCTTACCCTGCATCTTACCCTCTAGGATATTCTGTAATCAACTTGTGTGGCTCATACTGTAACCACATCAAGATAACCTTTTCTGTATGTTGTTCAGTAGTTCTCAGTTGTCTCCAATGTCTCTAATAATGTGTTCATTATTTCATCTCTTTTTTTTAATTTTTAGCTACTGTAATTATTGAACTTATCTCATTTTCTCATCAATCATCTTCTGTAATGATTTGACCCTGATAGGGACATTTCTGTACTTGTTCATTGGTATTTCTTTGATTTGAATATTTATGTTGTGGGTGTATTTGACGCCTATGTCTTACTAGTATTTTCTTCATGCCAAATGCTTGAACTGTGCCATTAATCAAGGTGAATAGTTGTAATGATTTTTCCGCGCGTGAGCATGTGGTGCCCCCCCCCTACACACACACACTCACGCACACACACACACACACACAGAGAGAGAGAGACTCCCTATCGGGACTAGTCAAATGACCTTCCCGATGAAAAGCACTGTTGTTTTGGCCTAACACAGCATTTATTGTTAACCTAGGTAGTTTTGGAATTTGTCTGCCTGCTGTGACAGAATAAGATTCATATTATAGAAGAGTCAAATTGTAAACCTGTGTCTGTGGTAGTTTACATGGATGGAGGAAATATTGGCACGAGAAATCAATTTCACTGGTAGGTGCACATTAGGTTGCTGTAAATTTTGAATTACTTTATCATGTGTCATGGTCTCTAATACTTTAAGCAGGAATGAAACTATAGATGAAGAGATGACATACATTGTATGAAGTTAAGTAAAAAAAAAGTGCTTGCTCCGAATTTGAAAATAAATAGAACCCCTTTTCATCCTTAAAATAAAACAAACATATATTTGTGTTATATTGACAAATATGTAATACTAATAAAGCTTATAAAGAAAATGCTTTTATTTTTCAGCTTCAGCCTCTAATTGATAAAGATCTTCAGGAGTTGTTTGAGACCAAAGTCCGGGATTGGCACTTACAGAAGGACCCATCATTTAGGTGGTGTGCACATGTGAGTGATGTAATATTGTGAAGCTTCTAGAATAAAATCTATTATTTCTATGAATAGTCTGTTTTAAAATATTGAAAAGTAAGGCTGAGTTAATGAGGTGCCTAATCTATTATTCATATGTTTCTTAGATTTAAAATATTTACTTGTCTTTTAAATGCACTTTGGCTCATCAGTATTAGTATGTAAACAATATTAGGTATGCTGACGATACAGTGTTAATAGCAGAAAGCGAGCAACAGTACCAAAACCTAGTGGAACAAGTAAACGGGCGTAGTGCATGCAGAATGTGGCTTAGATATTAACATCCAAAACACAAAAACTATGATAATTAGTAGTGAAAAGGAAAGGACATCAGTGAACATTAAAGTAAACAGGAAGATACTAGAACAAGTTTCTCCTATCTTGAACATGTAATAACAGATGATGGCAGAAGTGAAAGAGAAATCAAAAAGAGAATAAGAATGGCCAAAAATGCTTTCAGCAGTATGAAATCAGTATTTACATCTAGAGAGATTAACAATGCATTAAAAGAATTGTCAAATGTTATGTATATTCAAACTACTGTAAGGTGTGGGAGCCTAGACATTGAACACGTGGAAAGTCCGAATCGAAAGCTCACTGTGTGGATGTCATCTGCAAACAGCATTCTTCTGGCTTCTGGAAGAACAGCCTATGGTGAACGGAAGGCCCAATATACGGAAGTGAGGCTAAGCAGCCATGTGCAGGACGTGACGATTCCTTGGGTGAGCCCAGTACCAGAGCGCTGTGTGTTGGCTCTGCAATTATGGAAGCCTCCTTGGATGGCGGGGAATGCCCATGGTCTGCCCCTGCCTTCCCTTGAGGGCCGACCAGGATGCCTTTGGCTGTTCTATATGGGCCAGCTGGGATGGGAGATAACACCACAACAGTGAGAGTCTAACGTCCTAAGAAACCCCCCGGGAAGGTTAACCCGGTCAACACATGCCCGCAGAAGTCGGATGTGTCGGCCTAACGGCGCAAGAACGCAGCTCTGCTGTAAACAGGCACAACGCAGTCACGTCCGAAAAAAAAACTCCGGATGAACGAAGAAGAAGAAGAAGACATTGAACAAGCAGTTAGAAAGTCGAATAGAAGCTCAGGAGATGTGGATATACAGAAGAATATGTCGTATGTCATGGAAACAGAAACAATCAAATACAGAGGTTCTAGAAAATAACTGGGAAAGAAAAGAGAGTTGATGAAAGAAATAAAAAAGAGGGAAGTAAAGTATTTTGGTCATGTTAAAAGACATAACACTCTTATAAAAATCATACTGGAGGGCAAGGTTGAGGGCAAGAGAACAAGAGGTAGGCAGCGACACAAGTGGAAAGATAACATCAAGAGATGGACGAACATCAATCTGACTGTCTGTACAGTCAGGGCAAAGAGACAGACATTGATGGAGATCCATTGCACCATTGCAGTCAACCTTCATTGTGGAGATGGCATCTGATTGATTGATTGAGAGGAATCACCATTGGGAGACATAACATCAAGTAGTATAGGACATGCAGATCGTACAATATTGATTGCAGACTATGATCAGGATCTGCAACATTTAGTAGATGTGATTATTGTACATAGTGAACAACTAGGGTTAGAATTAAGTTGTTTAAAACAAAGATAATGGTCATCTCTAAGAAGAGAGAAATACACAATGTAATGTATAGTTAAATGGGAATATACTTAAACATTGTGATATTCACTGGCACAGGAATGGAGCATAATGGGGATGACCCGTTGCTGTGAAGTTGGAACTGCGACTAACTAACTAACTAACTAACAATACTTAAACAAATAGTGGAATCGGTACAACTATCTCAGAACAATCATAACATCTGATGGGAGGTGCCTTGAATAGATTAGAACAAGAATTGCTGTAGCAAAAGTAGCCTTTTGCAAGATGGAAAACATAATGAGCAATAAAAAGTGTCAATTGCAATGAGAAAAAGAGTGTTGGAGAAGTGTGGTTTCTGAGAAAAATGCAAAGAATACAATAAGCAGACAGAAAACAAATGAGCCAGTCCTATAAGAAGCAAATGAAAAGCATAAGCTATTAGAGAAATTAGATATAGAGATGATCAATATTTTTGGGCATGTTATAACAAGAAATAAACTAGAAAACTTAGTGATAACTAGCAAGATTGAGGGGAAAAGAACAAAGGAAAGGCAGAAATATAAATGTCTAGATGGCTTGACCTCATGGCATAACTGGGACAAGAACACAGAGCTGATCCATGACTCTGGTGATGGTGTGAGATGGTGAAACATGACTTGAGCATAGCCTACGATGGGTAGCGTTGTGATATTCTGTTGTGATAATTTGGTGTGTCCAGTGTGTGCCGCATGGTTACACACCCGCTTCACACGCGTGATCCGGGACTGTTTCCGGATCCGGTCAGGGATATGCACTACTGACGAGCTCAAATGAGGGCGAAACTCGAGTATAGTGCTTCCATATTGACGTGGATAGGCCTTAGGTTCATACCAGAATGCGATCGACGTTGCCAGTAGTGGGTTGTGCTCAATATTTAAACATGACTCTGGTGATGGTGTGAGATGGTGAAACATGACTCTGGTGATCGTGTGAGATGGTGAAACATGACTCTGGTGATTGTGTGAGATGGTGAAACATGACTCTGGTGATCGTGTGAGATGTTGAAACATGACTCTGGTGATCGTGTGAGATGGTGAAACATGACTCTGGTGGTTGTGTGAGATGGTGAAACATGACTCTGGTGATGGTGTGAGATGGTGAAACATGACTCTGGTGATGGTGTGAGATGGTGAAACATGACTCTGGTGATGGTGTGAGATGGTGAAACATGACTCTTGTGATCATGTGAGATGGTGAAACATGACTCTGGTGATCGTGTGAGATGGTGAAACATGACTCTGGTGGTTGTGTGAGATGGTGAAACATGACTCTGGTGATGGTGTGAGATGGTGAAACATGACTCTGGTGATCGTGTGAGATGGTGAAACATGACTCTGGTGATGGTGTGAGATGGTGAAACATGACTCTTTTGATCATGTGAGATGGTGAAACATGACTCTGGTGATGGTGTGAGATGGTGAAACATGACTCTGGTGATGGTGTGAGATGGTGAAACATGACTCTTTTGATCGTGTGAGATGGTGAAACATGACTCTGGTGATGGTGTGAGATGGTGAAACATGACTGCCTATGCTTCTCAGTGTGGCACATGTTGATGGTACACACCAGGAGTTGATTAGAATGTTTTAGTATATAGCAACAGGTTTGTCAGAAAATTTGGTATTTTTAACTCTCCCGTTTCTACTGTTTTATAGAAAGCTAGAAAATGTTCACATAGAAAAATTATGATAATGGAATCCACCATTTACAGAACACCATTTACAGAAGACCTCCATCTAATCTACACCTAACATTTGAATGCCATTGCGGTAACCAACCTTGAGATTGATCTTCTTGTGTTAGATAAGTTCATTAACTGTTGCTTGTAACTGTAACATTTATCCTGTCAAACTCTCAGTGTGCTGCAGGGTTCCTGGCTGAGAATCAAGGAGACAATCTCAGAATGACATGCTTACAATGCGGAGAGAAAACCTGTTTCCAATGCAAAAAACAGGTATGTCTTTCTTTTGTTTCATATGCTGAGACCCTTTATAAAATTTGCTTTGGTTTGTATTCTTTGTTTTTAATCTTGTGGTGTTATACAAGTATGATATGTCAGAACAATGAAAAACATGTACCACCAACAAAAAGCAGCCATAAAAACTGACAACCAATTGGGAACCTATGAACACATGAAACAAGGTGTTAGACAGGGTTGTGTACTATCACCCAATGTGTTAATTTGTACAGCTATTTAATAGCGAGATCCATACAAGACTTGCCAGGAATGTCAGTTGATGGACATAATGTAAACAATCTGAGTTATGCTGGTGACATGTTTTTGGTCGCTGTCTATTTGAGAAAAATAGAATGGAGTGGGACAGATAAAACTACAAAAATTAGATTTTTAAGAGCATGCATCTTTCCCACTGCATCATACGCCTGTGAGTCCTGCACACTTACTAAACAAACTGAGCAGCGCATATATGCTTTTGAATATAAATGATATAGACGGGTTCTAAGAATAGCTTGGGTAAAGAAAAGAACAAATGCATCCATACTTCAAGAGCTGAATATTGAAGAAAGTTGGCTATTAAAGACAATAAAACAAAGAAAATTGAAATATTTTGGCCACTTGAAACGTCATGAAAGTTTGGAGAAAACAATGATGGAGGGGTATACCTGGGAAGAGAGGAAGAGGAAGGCCAAAGAGATGATGGGTGCAGGATGTGGCGGATGATCTCCAGATGGGTGTATCAGACGCGAGACATCTTTTTGTGATCGAGAAGTTTTCCGGAAGGTTGTTATGGGAGCGTGGTTCTGCAAAGGACATGCTACTGAGTGAATGAAAAGCTACATTGAGCTAATCCTGATATACAGATGCGAATCATGAGCAATTAACAGACAAGTGAAGAATTATGTGGAAGCTGCAGAGATGTGGTTTTATAAAAGAATGATAAGAACGCTGTGAACAGGTAGAAAAGAACTGAAGATTCTGGAAAGTTCACTCACACAGAGAACTGGTTTCTGGCATCAGAAACACATGGTTCACACTCTTTGAGCTTAGAATAGGACAAATGGAATATGTCATCACAGTGAGAAAGTTGGAGGGGAAGAGATGCAGGGACCAAGACCAAGAGAGAAGGACAGCTTGACATCAAGTGTTGGGGGTGGGGGGACATCAGTACCAGAAATGATTGGTAGCACATGAGACAGAAGGGCTGTGAACAGATATGGCCACATACAACGTGACATGGACTACAGAAAGACATGTGATACATATTGAGATCAATATGATAAACTCTGGTGATCGAGTGAGATGGCAAAACATGACCGCCCACGCTTATCGGCATGGCACATGATGGATGGATGGATGGAAGGGGTGGTAAACTGTACTTGCACTGTTGTATGATGTTAATTAGACATCAGTATATCATCAGGGCAGTCAGTTTGAAGTCCTAGTGTTGAAGTCATCTGATGACGTCACCCAACAATTTCCTGTTCTAGCAATTTTCTTCAGCTCCTAGTAATTCTAAACTCCAGTGTCCTTCCAAGCCTATTTGATGCAGTTATTTCTTGGGCATCATCTCTTGCTTTCCCCCTGGATGTCATCCAACAGTCTTTTCAATGGGAGATCTCCATTTCCCATATTGTGGCCAAGCCCAGACAACAAGACAGCCTACTTTATTTTATATATGTCATTAGTTGTCTGCTTACCCCTGTGCCTTCAAAAATATGTTCATGTAATCTCTTCAAATGAAATGAGAAAAAGAGTGTTGAACTGCTACGTAGAACCTATACTTTTGTATGGATGTGAAGCGTGGACAATAAGCAGTCAAGCTGAAAAACAGCTGATGGCTGTGGAGATGTGGTTTCTGAGGAAAATGCAAAGAATACCATGGACAGACAGAAAAACCAATGAACAAGTCTTTCAAGAAACAAATGAAGATCGTAAACTGATTAGAGTCATTAGATGTAGACAGTCAAATTTTTTGGGCATGTTATGAGGAGAAATGACTTGGAGAACTTGGTGACGACTGGCAAGATCAAAGGGAAGAGACCTAGGGGAAGACTGAGAAGTAAATACCTGGATGGCTTGGCCACTTGGCATGGTGACGGTCGAGACAGGAACACGGAGCTGATCCACAACTCTGGTAATCGAGTGAGATGGCAGAACATGACCGCCCACGCTTATCGGCATGGCACATGATGGATGGATGGATCTCTTTTCTGTCGATCTAACTCCTTGCATCCAGCAAGATTACCACATATCAAAAGTTTCTATCAACATTTAGTATAGCAAAAGAAAATATGTTTAAATAACAAAATATCTGTAATGTGGTCATTCCTGCTGTACAGTCCACTTTACAAAATATTCTCTTACTGTCTTCTATCTTTGCGTTGTTTATTACTGTAGTGTCTATTACCATGAATAGATAACATAGACTTGGAGACTTCCGGCATTACATATGAGCACAGACATCATCAGTGGGTGGTCAGATACATTGAATTGTTAGTTTCCAGGTGAACTACTTCTGTCTGTCTGTCCGTCCGTCCGTCTGTCCATCCGTCCGTCCGTCTGTCTGTCTGTCCGTCTGTCTGTCTGTCTGCATCCATCGCCACATTGACAATGAGGTGTAGTACACACGTGCCAATAAGCCCAGGTGTGTTGAGAGAGCTGCAGTAGCACAGTGGCTAGATGATTGCCTGCCAGCCTTGTAGTCATGGGTTCACATCCACGTGGAGGCAGATTTTGAAAAATGACGTGGGCTCTGCGGTCGCTCCAGCCTAGAACAGGTAGCAGGAAATGTCTGGGCTAATAGCGGCCAGCTGGATACTGACCACAGCACCCACCAAATGTGGGCTGGTCTTTACAAATACAGGTTGTTGAGTTGATGTGTACAAGCTGGAATTAATATTACTTATTACACAGTTTGTGTATTGCAACTTGTGCACTGATGTGTGAGTGTTGGTATATATAAAACTTATTACACAACTTGTGTACTGGTGTGTAGGTGTTGGTATAAATATCACTTATTACACATCTTGTGTACTGATGTATGGGTGTTGGTATAAATACCACTTATTACACAACTTGTGTACTGATGTGTGGGTGTTGGTACAACTACTACTTATTACACAACTTGTGTACTGATGTGTGGATGCTTGAGCAATGTATCAGTGTCCATTGTGTCATGATACCAGTAAGCAGCCATCACATACAAATGTTGCTTGTGTTGCCTGCAGTGGGAGCTGCAGCATGAAGGGACTGACCTGTGAGCAGTTTTCACAGTGGAAGATTGACAATGACCCAACCAACCAGTCAGTGGGACTTGCAAAACACTTGGATGAAAATGGAATCGGTCAGTTTCTGTTTCATGTGATTATTTCTCCTCTTCCTCTCTGTTCTAATAATATATGATCCTGATGTTTACAGGTTAGTTGCATGCTCTTTACAATCAATGCCCCAACATTCCTTGGCTGTTTCTGATTTTCTAGGAAATGCACGATCCGTAGTTTGCCATTGCTGTCTGAACACCTCATGGTCATGTCATTATGAAAGTCAGAGCCAAGCAATCTTCTTTCTTTATGAAAGTCAGAGCTAAGCAGTTTGCTGTCCTTTGTGAAAGTCGGAGCTAAGCAGTTTGCTTCCAAATCGCTTGCACCTGGCTTTGAACCTGGTATGTCGGGTTTTTAAGCTGCATTGACTACCCCTAAACCACAGGCTTTCTGGTATGATCCTGGTAGTATTAGTAATTGTCACAAACGGTGAAAGTGCCTATGTCATGCCCATCCGTGACCTCACCTGCAGCTGCCTGAACTGGTACCTGATGACACAAGTCTGAGTTTATTGGTCAGCATGTGTCAGACTGTAGCCTGCAGGGTACACCCAGGCATCTGATGAGACAGGCAGGGAACACCCAGACATCTGATGAGACAGGCACAGTACACCCAGGCATCTGATGAGACAGGCAGGGAACACCCAGACATCTGATGAGACAGGCACGGTACACCCAGGCATCTGATGAGACAGGCAGGGAACACCCGCATCTGATGAGACAGGCAGGGAACAACAGGCATTCTGATGAGACAAGGAACAGGGGAACACCCAGGCATCTGATTGAGACAGGCAGGGTACACCCAGGCATCTGATGAGACAGGCAGGGTACACCCAGGCATCTGATGAGACAGGCAGGGAACACCCAGGCATCTGATGAGACAGGCAGGGTAACACCCAGGCATCTGATGAGACAGGCAGGGTACACCCAGGCATCTGATGAGACAGGCAGGGAACACGTGGGTGTGTCCTGGATGCCCAGATGTAGATTCTAGCTGTTCGGTCAATTAGTAATTGTCACACATATCAAAATCTAATAACCGCCTTTCGGGTGGAGGAGCGCAGTTGGAAGGGTACAAAACAAGCCTTATCCTGGTGTGAGGAAATGCAACCTAAAGACTAAATGTCATGGCAGGGCAGACCAGGCCCTAAGCCTTGGTCAGCAACTGGTCTAGGATCGAAGCTCCAACAGGCAATGCTTTGGTGATACGGCAGCTTCTGCAGCATGTCTTGTTCCAGATGTATTGGTGTTACCTTTCTTCTGGAGTAAACTAGGCAGACCAAAAGAGGTATCATGCTGCATGGGCAACATATGATCTCTACTAATCAGCCCAGGCTTTATGCTATGGGGAGGTTAATGTGCCTTTATTTTGAAGCACAACGTAGCAAACTATCATCTGTCAAGAAGGCAAGGTGCCAGTAATTGGTAGTAATAACTGCTTGCAATTTATAGAATTAAAAACCACTTTGTCTTTACTGCATCAATATGTTAGTCATCTGGTAGCCTGGACTCTGGTGAAATGGCACGTTGGAGAAGGTGAACCCTAGCTGATCTGACTTCTGTTTTAATGATTCTCTGCTGTATTTGTCTGTCGTAAAGTAAGCTGTTGTGCCATTTAGAAGCAGAATAGAAGATGTGTTTCTTTTATTTTGTAGTTAAATGAAATAAGTAGCAAACTTGATTTTGCAGATATACAAAGACAGTCACAAGTAGACATCCTTTCATCATCAATCTGATAGTGTGACTCAGTAAAATAAAACGATGCATGCCTGGCGGTGTGCTGTGTTGGGTACATAGTGCTGGCTCCAT
Organism: Cepaea nemoralis; assembly: GCA_014155875.1. Classification (NCBI taxonomy): domain Eukaryota; kingdom Metazoa; phylum Mollusca; class Gastropoda; order Stylommatophora; family Helicidae; genus Cepaea; species Cepaea nemoralis. The sequence goes on from JACEFZ010027668.1 coordinate 193,405, forward strand.
CATTGGTGGGACCAGTCCACACTCAGTGGGTCAGTGTTGGGTACATGGTGCTGGCTCCATCATTGGTGGACACTCAGTGGGTCAGTGTTGGGTACATGGTGCTGGCTCCCATCATTGGTGGACACTCAGTGGGTCAGTGTTGGGTACATGATGCAGACCCCATTATTGGTGGACACTCAGTGGGTCAGTGTTGGGTACATGGTGCTGGTCCCATCATTGGTGGACACTCAGTGGGTCAGTGTTGGGTACATGGTGCAGACCCCATCATTGGTGGACACTCAGTGGGTCAGTGTTGGGTACATGGTGCAGACCCCATCATTGGTGGACACTCAGTGGGTCAGTGTTGGGTACATGATGCTGGCTCCATCATTGGTGGTACCTGTGGACACTCAGTGGGTCAGTGTTGGGTACATGGTGCAGACCCCATCATTGGTGGACACTCAGTGGGTTAGTGTTGGGTACATGATGCAGACCCCATCATTGGTGGACACTCAGTGGGTCAGTGTTGGGTACATGGTGCTGGTCCCATCATTGGTGGACACTCAGTGGGTCAGTGTTGGGTACATGGTGCTGGCCCCATCATTGGTGGTACCTGTGGACACTCAGTGCGTCAGTGTTGGGTAATGGTGCTGACCCTATCATTGGTGGTACCTGTGGACACTCAGTGGGTCAGTGTTGGGTACATGGTGCTGACTCCATCATTGGTGGTACCTGGGGACACTCAGTGGGTCAGTGTTGGGTACATGGTGCTGGCCCCATCATTGGTGGTACCTGTGGACACTCAGTGGGTCAGTGTTGGGTACATGGTGCTGACCCCATCATTGGTGGTACCTGTGGACACTCAGTGGGTCAGTCTTGGGTAACATGGTGCTGGCCCCATCATTGGTGGTACCTGTGGACACTCAGTGGGTCAGTGTGGGTACATGGTGCTGGTCCCCATCATTGGTGGACACTCAGTGGGTCAGTGTTGGGTACATGGTGCTGGCTCCATCATTGGTGGACACTCAGTGGGTCAGTGTTGGGTACATGGTGCTGGTCCCATCATTGGTGGACACTCAGTGGGTCAGTGTTGGGTACATGGTGCTGGCTCCATCATTGGTGGTACCTGTGGACACTCAGTGGGTCAGTGTTGGGTACATGGTGCTGGTCCCATCATTGGTGGACACTCAGTGGGTCAGTGTTGGGTACATGGTGCTGGCTCCATCATTGGTGGTACCTGTGGACACTCAGTGGGTCAGTGTTGGGTACATTGTGCTGACCCCATCATTGGTGGTACCTGTGGACACTCAGTGGGTCAGTGTTGGGTACATGGTGCTGACCCCATCATTGGTGGGACTATTGGACACTCAGTGGGTCAGTGTTGGGTACATGGTGCTGACCCCATCATTGGTGGTACCTGTGGACACTCAGTGGGTCAGTGTTGGGTACATGGTGCTGACCCCATCATTGATGGGACCTGTGGACACTCAGTGGGTCAGTGTTGGGTATATGGTGCTGACCCCATCATTGGTGGTACCTGTGGACACTCAGTGGGTCAGTGTTGGGTACATGGTGCTGACCCCATCATTGGTGGACACTCAGTGGGTCAGTATTGGGTACATGGTGCTGACCCCATCATTGGTGGTACCTGTGGACACTCAGTGGGTCAGTGTTGGGTACATGGTGCTGACCCCATCATTGGTGGTACCTGTGGACACTCAGTGGGTCAGTGTTGGGTACATGGTGCTGACCCCATCATTGATGGGACCTGTGGACACTCAGTGGGTCAGTGTTGGGTACATGGTGCTGACCCCATCATTGGTGGTACCTGTGGACACTCAGTGGGTCAGTGTTGGGTACATGGTGCTGACCCCATCATTGGTGGTACCTGTGGACACTCAGTGGGTCAGTGTTGGGTACATGGTGCTGACCCCATCATTGGTGGGACTATTGGACACTCAGTGGGTCAGTGTTGGGTACATGGTGCTGACCCCATCATTGGTGGTACCTGTGGACACTCAGTGGGTCAGTGTTGGGTACATGGTGCTGACCTCATCATTGGTGGACACTCAGTGGGTCAGTGTTGGGTACATGATGCTGACCCCATCATTGGTGGTACCTGTGGACACTCAGTGGGTCAGTGTTGGGTACATGGTGCTGACCCCATCATTGGTGGTACCTGTGGACACTCAGTGGGTCAGTGTTGGGTACATGGTGCTGGCTCCATCATTGGTGGACACTCAGTGGGTCAGTGTTGGGTACATGGTGCTGACCCCATCATTGATGGGACCTGTGGACACTCAGTGGGTCAGTGTTGGGTACATGGTGCTGACCCCATCATTGGTGGTACCTGTGGACACTCTAGTGGGTCAGTGTTGGTACATGGTGCTGACCCATCATTGATGGGACCTGTGGACACTCAGTGGGTCAGTGTTGGGTATATGGTGCTGACCCCATCATTGGTGGTACCTGTGGACACTCAGTGGGTCAGTGTTGGGTACATGGTGCTGACCGTGGACACTCAGTGGGTCAGTGTTGGGTACATGGTGCTGGTCCCATCATTGGTGGACACTCAGTGGGTCAGTGTTGGGTACATGGTGCTGGCCCCGTCATTGGTGGACACTCAGTGGGTCAGTGTTGGGTACATGGTGCTGGCCCCATCATTGATGGGACCTGTGGACACTCAGTGGGTCAGTGTTGGGTACATGGTGCAGACTCCATCGGTGGACACTCAGTGGGTCAGTGTTGGGTACATGATGCTGGTCCCATCATTGGTGGACACTCAGTGGGTCAGTGTTGGGTACATGGTGCAGACTCCATCGGTGGACACTCAGTGGGTCAGTGTTGGGTACATGGTGCTGGTCCCATCATTGGTGGACACTCAGTGGGTCAGTGTTGGGTACATGGTGCAGGCTCCATCATTGGTGGGACCAGTCCACACTCAGTGGGTCAGTGTTGGGTACATGGTGCAGACTCCAACGGTGGACACTCAGTGGGTCAGTGTTGGGTACATGGTGCAGGCCCCATCATTGATGGGACCTGTGGACACTCAGTGCCTCAGTGTTGGGTACATGGTGCAGACTCCATTGGTGGACACTCAGTGGGTCAGTGTTGGGTACATGGTGCTGGTCCCATCATTGGTGGACACTCAGTGGGTCAGTGTTGGGTACATGGTGCAGACTCCATCGGTGGACACTCAGTGGGTCAGTGTTGGGTACATGGTGCTGGTCCCATCATTGGTGGACACTCAGTGGGTCAGTGTTGGGTACATGGTGCAGGCTCCATCATTGGTGGGACCAGTCCACACTCAGTGGGTCAGTGTTGGGTACATGGTGCAGACTCCATCATTGATGGACACTCAGTGGGTCAGTGTTGGGTACATGGCGCAGGCCCCATCATTGGTGGACACTCAGTGGGTCAGTGTTGGGTACATGGTGCTGACCCCATCATTGGTGGACACTCAGTGGGTCATTGTTGGGTACATGATGCTGGCCCCATCATTGGTGGTACCTGTGGACACTCAGTGGGTCAGTGTTGGGTACATGGTGCTGACCCCATCATTGGTGGACACTCAGTGTGTCAGTGTTGGGTACATGATGCTGGCCCCATCATTGGTGGTACCTGTGGACACTCAGTGGGTCAGTGTTGGGTACATGGTGCTGGCTCCATCATTGGTGGTACCTGTGGACACTCAGTGGGTCAGTGTTGGGTACATGGTGCTGGCCCCATCATTGGTGGACACTCAGTGGGTCAGTGTTGGGTACATGGTGCTGGCTCCATCATTGGTGGACACTCAGTGGGTCAGTGTTGGGTACATGGTGCTGGCCCCATCATTGGTGGACACTCAGTGGGTCATTGTTGGGTACATGGTACTGACCCCATCATTGGTGGACACTCAGTGGGTCAGTGTAGGGTACATGGTGCTGGCCCCATCATTGGTGGACACTCAGTGGGTCAGTGTTGGGTACATGGTGCTGGCCCCATCATTGGTGGACACTCAGTGGGTCAGTGTTGGGTACATGGTGCTGGCCCCATCATTGGTGGACACTCAGTGGGTCAGTGTTGGGTACATGGTGCAGGCCCCATCATTGGTGGACACTCAGTGGGTCAGTGTTGGGTACATGGTGCTGGCCCCATCATTGTGGACACTCAGTGGGTCAGTGTTGGGTACATGGTGCTGGCCCCATCATTGGTGGACACTCAGTGGGTCAGTGTTGGGTACATGGGTGCTGGCCCCTATCATTGGTGGACACTCAGTGGGTCAGTGTTGGGTACATGGTGCTGGCCCCATCATTGGTGGACACTCAGTGGGTCAGTGTTGGGTACATGGTGCTGGCCCCATCATTGGTGGACACTCAGTGGGTCAGTGTTGGGTACATGGTGCTGGCCCCATCATTGGTGGACACTCAGTGGGTCAGTGTTGGGTACATGGTGCTGGCCCCATCATTGGTGGACACTCAGTGGGTCATTGTTGGGTACATGGTACTGACCCCATCATTGGTGGACACTCAGTGGGTCAGTGTTGGGTACATGGTGGTGACCCCTTCATTGGTGGGACCAGTCCACGCTCAGTGGGTCAGTATTACACTGGCCACCTTGACTTTTTCCCTGCTATTCCCTGTGACCTATTTAGGGCTGGGCTGATCTAGAAGACCAGGTTCATGTGTGGAAAACCCCCTACCTTGATAGGGATTCAAACATATGATCCCTGGGCCAGATGCCAGAATGCATTAGACAATTGCATTGTTTGTTGTGGTGTCACAGATCACATGAAACCATTAGAAGCTGTTTATAGTAGCAATGAATATATTTGACATAGGAAATTTTGTTAAAACATTTAGGATGCAAAAATGTATAAATGGATGTGATTCAGTCTTGGCATGCAACTTCCCAGCAGTAATAATGTCAGTATCAGCGGAGACTAATGCAGCTGTTAGGTTTCATCCTTTATTGAATGTTATAACTTCAAATTGACTTGTGTGTGTGTACATGTGCATGTTGATTTACAAATAGCTTGCTTCACAAGTGTTCTCATGGTTTACCTGCTTGGTTGCAACATTTGTTAATGTTGAAGATCGAGATTTTATTGCAGTCTGAAGCTTTTATTTTTTTCTCTTTTCCACTTTACATTTGTAAACCATTAGTTTTGAGAGGAGTTTTTGTGCTCAAGAAAACACATACCAGCAATAATATCAATTGGTAACAAATAGCAGGACAGTGGTGTAATTACAAACAGAGCATTGATCAGCACAATCTCCCTCCCAGCATTATCCTACCAGTGGTAGAACTGAACAATGACTGTAAAACATACAATACGGATATAGCAGATGAAATACCAGATTAGAGGACTTCATGTGACTAGAAAAGACATGATTGCAAATAATGACATCAGGATGCAGGTGCTGGCACTATGCCAGCAGTGGATTTTATTGAAAGACAGCAAGCCAGATGATTTGGTGGTGTAACAAAACTACCCACAAACAGTATTGACACCTAGATACAACGAAGACGGCAACAGGCAAATCCTGAACGCACTTTGCAGCAGATACAGGAAAGGGAGGGGAGCTCAAGCCTACCATAAATTAGCTCCAGAAGTAGGGGTGGCTTCCTCTAGGTGTGTGCAGGAGAGCAGATCCATCAGCTGTGAATGGTGTGCAAAGAAGGCAACATGGCAGCAAAGACATATATATAGATAGTATAGAGTTAACCGCCGATGTGGAGGCAGCAACAGAGATATATTGTCCCGGTGAAAGGCGAGGGCTTTCTCATGACCGAATGAAAGGTGCCATGATAATTTAGGCAATACACATTGCAATGGGTGTACGACGTTTGCCTCCCCGAGGGTGGGATGGCTTGTGGATAGGCATGGATATCTGTGTATTTGTGGGATAAGTGCGAACAATGATTGGAATGTCAGTATGTGAACACTTGACAGGAGAAAGACACCCGGGAGTCATGTCCACATAATGAAGAACAGTGGCTAGTGTATTAAAAACTAATGTACAACAAATGGAGAATGACAAGAAGCTGAATTTGAAGGTATAATCCATACAGTTTGCTTCATGGTGCTTAAACTTACTTGTGTAGCCAGGTGTTCATGTGTTTGGCTGTGCCACCAGCAAGATGTTGAAGTATACTGAAGTTTGTGCTGCCTTTTTTTTTCTCTGCCATTGAACACTATATTGTTTACTTACGTGCAGACTGTCCCATGTGCAAGATGAGGTTTGCCTTAGCGAAAGGTGGTTGTATGCATTTCAAGTGCCCACAGTGTGGCCATGAGTTCTGCAGTGGATGCAATGAGCCTTTTCACCAAAAAGATGTGAGTTTTCTTGTTTTGTTTTTTGATTTTGTTTAATGGTGCTTCTGATCAAAATTTTAATGATAGTGCTTAATTTCTTACTGACTCCGCATTCATGTACAAATTTCCCATGCTAGTTTTGGGAGTTAGTATAAAAAGCATCATTGCTATTGACGAACAATGTTGTTGCATTTCTACTTAGTAATGTGTAGTAGTTGAGACATAAGAGCTTCATTTGGAAGAAAATTTTGGATTTTATTGAATTTTCCGTTGCAAGAACTTGGATTGTATCATTCTCTTGAAGTATGTTCCAAAATCTACAGACTTCAGTAGGTGCAATTCAGTGATTTGTGGTGTGCTCGGAATATTAAAGGGATTCTATCAAGAAAGCAATATTTCATTATTTGCATGAGTTCTCCGTTAAGGCTGTGCATGAAATGTTTGTACGGATTTATTCAAAATGTTCACATATTTACACGTAACAGAAGTTGTGCAACTTGACTTTATACTCTGACAGCATGTCACGAGTCTCATTTAATCTGAATGCAAGTTACAAGTCTCATGTAATCTGTCAGCAAGTTATACACCTCATGTAATCTAACAAGTTATGAGTCTTGTGTAACCTGACAGCAAGTTACAACGCTCATGTAACCTGACAGCAAGTTATGAGTCTCATGTTATCTAACAAATTACAAGGATCATGTAATATGTTAGCAAGTTATAAGCCTAATTTAATCTGACAGCAAGTTACACGCCTCGTGTAATCTTACAAGTTACAAGGCTCATGTAATCTGACAGCAAGTGACAAGGCTCATGTACTCTGACATTAAGTTACAAGGCTCATATAATAAAAACGTGTGGGCATGTCAGACAATTCTTATGGTGGCATTTAAATGTACCCACAAATGAAGTATCTGTGGGGAGGCGACTATGAACAAGGTGGTCCCTGAGACTTTTGTTTCGGCAGAAAATTACCATAGGGCCGTTAGAGAACACCGCACGAGTGGTTGGGTTGGATTCCAGGATAGACCAGTGTCAGAGAAAAATATGCTTGATGATATGGGCATGTGGATCAAAGGTGAGGATACGTTTAGATTCATTATTAGAAGGTTGCGGTTTCTTGACAAGGGACATTTCACGCGAGACTTGTGTTATGTGACAGAAGGTTGTGGACAGAATGTGCTTTGGATAGGCCCGTCTGTGGAAAAAGTCCAACATTTCATGGGCTTTCTCTAGGAAGTCATTATCATCCCGACAGATACAACGAAGATGGAGTAGCTGGGAATATGGGATAGAATCTTTGCAGCTTTTGGGGTGGGATTAACTGTATAGGAGGAAACCGTGACCATCTGTAGGTTTGTAGTACATGGAGGTCATGAGGCCTGTAGGAGTTATTTTAATTGTGGTATCAAGGAAATTGACTGAAGTGGTAGAAATTTCTGTGGTAAATTTGATCGACGGATGGAAATTCTGGACATAATTGATGAAGCGGTTTATTTCCGCCTCTGTCATGTCAGTGAGGCTGATGCTTTCATCAGTGTAGCCTCAGTAAAATGATGGGACAAGAGATACCAAGTTCCTGAGCACTACATACAGAGAGTGCTGCAGTGCTCTAAGTGTTAGAAGTTTTGGCGCACCCGTGCCATCTGCAAAAGTGAGGTGGAGGTATGCAGATACTGCTCTGGACCCCATTCATACAGTCAGTGCCAGCAAGCAAAGATCGATACGGACTTCAGGAGGCCTAACCATAACAGAAAGTGTGCCAACTGCCTTGGCAACCACAGCACCAGGTACCTCGGCTGGGCCATGCCACCAAGACAGCAAAGAAGCAAAGAAGATTGCCATCAAAACTAACCTTCCCTATAAAGAGGCTAGGAGGCAGTATGAGGCCACCAATCGACTTACAAAAAGTGACGAAGCGCAACTGGAAGGCTAACTGAGGGACCTGAGATCAAAGTTCAACAGCATGGAGGAAGAAAGAGACAAGAAGCAAGAGACACAGATAACAGCCGTTCAACACATTCTGGACGAACTGAAGCAAGTTCAGAAGAAGATTGAGCAGGATGTCGCTCAAATGGCTGCTGTAAAGGCTGGGGCAGATGAAACTATATAAAAAATACAAGAAGAGAGAGAAAAGACAGAAGAAACTCTTAAACAGATACGAGAAGAAAGAGAACAACTAGAATTGCTCAAATCAAAGAACGAAACATCCGAACCAGAAAACACAAAGTCCCAGACAGAAGAAGAAGCAACAGAAGAAGAAATAAAAGAGGAGGAAGAAAACCAGAATGACAGTGGCCAAGACCAAGATTGGATGGAGACAAGGAGAAAAAATTACTCTCCGCGATGATCGAGTTATCAACCCATCCACGATACAAGGTATGAGAGAAGACCCAGACAATACGAAGATAGACCAAAACGGGGAAATAGGTGGAACATCAGGAGAGACGACAACCGGTAAAGCTCCCTGAAGGAAACAGCACCATATGACGGGGCGGGTACACAACTACTCTAGACCTTAATAAGTGTGCAACTCTTCTGGACATGTAAAACCACAACAAGAAAGTAACTAACACAACCAATCAGTAGCCAGGAAGATGAAAACAAGCAGTCCAATCTACGAAAGACGAAATACAAGCTACACCATAAAGGCCCCAATTATAGCCAAGTTGACTAAATGAAGGCTTAAAGAAGGCATTTGTATCAAAAATTGGAATTGGAATTTAGATTGTATTGCAAGCTTCAGTTTATTTGCTAGCATATCACTGTATTGAGAGCTAGTCAAAGATTTACTCCTTCCCTGGAATGTACCAATGTAGGGACCTTGATATCAAAATAGGTGGTTAGGACTTTTCCAGCTGATTACTGCTTCATTTCTGAACCAAAGACAACAGGTTTTTCCTTTGAAATTCTTCTACTCATTCCTACTCTGCCCTTACTCAAACAACTTTCTTTACATTGAGCCATCATTCTTCTGTAGATTTCATGCCCTCAGATCTCAAAACATGAATAATGCCTCTTTGCTCTTACATGGTGCAAGTCGATAGTGGGGCAGCCATTTTGTAATCACTATTTTGTATGCCCAACATGCTCTTTTCTCATGACCCCTACCTGGGATGTTGCTTAAAAGCCAGTTTGTTTCCTGAAATAAGATTTTCCCTTGTCTATACTCTTCCATGCACTTTATAATAAAATATCTTTTACTTAATGACTTTCCTTGTAATACTATAATAAGTGTGTCCATCCATCTATCATGTGCCATGCCGGTAAGCGTGAGCGCTCATGATTCGACATTTCACTTAGTCACCAGAGTCGTGGATCAGCTCAGTGTTCCTGTCTCGGCCATGCTACCTGGTCAAGCCATCCAGGTATTAACTTCTCTGTCTTCCTCTTGTTCTCTTCCCCTTGATCTTGCCAGTTGTCACCAAGTTCTCCAATTTATTCCTTCTCATAGCATGTCTCAAAAATTTTGATTGTCTGCGTCTAATTTCTCTAATCAGTGTACAATTTTAATTTGTTTTTTGTAGGACTTGATCATTGGTTTTTCTGTCTGTTCATAGTATTCTTTGCATTCTCTTCAGAAACCATATTTCCACAGCCATCAGATGTTTTTCAGCTTGTTTGCTCATTGTCCAAGTTTCACATCCATGCAATAGTACATGTTCTATGTAACACCTCAACACTCTTTTTCTCATTGCAATTGACATCTTTTTATTGGTCAGTATGTTTTTCATCTTGCAAAAGACTACTTTCGCCATGACAATTCTTGTTCTAATCTCTTCAAGGCATCTCCCATCAGATGTTATGACTGTTCCGAGATAATTGTACCGATTCACTTGTTGAAGAATATTCCCATTTACTTGTGGTATTTCCTTCATCCTAGTGATGACCATAATCTATGTCTTCTTACAATTCAATTCTAACCCTAGATGTTCACTGTGTGCAACAACCACATCTACTAAATGTTGCAGATCCTGCTCATTGTCTGCAGTCAATATTGTATCATCTGCATATCTAATATTATTGATGTTTCGTCCCCCAATGATGATTCATTGTATATCTTCTACATTTCTGAAAATATTTTTACTGTATGGGGAAAAAGATATGGAGACATTACACCTCCCTGTCTAATACCTCTCTTAATAGGCTGATATTGACCCACTTCATTATCAATTTTGTTTCCAATATATGTTTTTTATGTCTAAGGTCCTTCCCATCAATTTGTAGATCTGCAAGCATTAAATCTGACAAAGGATATCACTTGATGTTTTAATCTGATAGGCAAGTATTGCTTGACATTGTAATTTGATAGAACAAGTGTCACTTGAAGTGTTAAGATTGTAGATGATAATGTTAAATTACATTATAATCTAAGAGTGCTACTTTCCATAATACTGACAGTAAGAGTGTCATTTGGCACAGGCTGATAACAAGAATGACACTTGACATTATCAGCTGGCAGTAATTAGAGTGTTACTGGCATATTCTGACACTAATGATGACCCTGACACTTTAATCTGACAGTTGTAATGTCGTTTCACTTAGTATGATAGAAGATTGTTGCTGTACATGATATACTGACAGCAAGAATTCTCTTGATATTATCTGACAGCAGATACAAGCATCACATAGCATTCTAATCTGGCACCAAGACTGACACTTGATATTATAACCTGACAAAGAACATGTGTGTACTTCAGCAATTTACTGCTTAACCTCACCATCTTTGGCAGGTATGCGTCAAGTATAAAATCTGCAGGAAGCTGGGTCTTCATTGCCACTGCCCTCGGGACTGCTTCTCATATTTGAGAGATTACAGCGTACAACAGCTGCAACAACTTCTGAAGGTCTGTACATTCACGTTATAGTTTTGCTATCTCTCTGCCTTGTGTGTACTGCTGAGCTACTGGCAATGATCTTCTCATTATGTGATCAGAGAATACTGCCTCTTTCTTACAGTTGTATATAATGTTTTACTTCCATTAGCCTCTTCCAGACAGCATTCGTCTCAGAAACCGCATCTAAACTGCCTGCAAGTGCTTCCTAATTCATTCATTCACATTTCAAGATTCACTCCTATACTGCAGACCAGGTTAGGTGTCTCAGTTGTTTCAGTTCTCTGTCTGACATTCAATTAAAGTGATTTATTTCATAAGATACTTTTCAGTTTCTGAAATGCAGTCTTTGCTGCTCTTGATCTCTGTCATGCATCTTCCATCTGATGCAATTATTGCCCCCAAATATTTGAATTTAATGACTCGGTTAAATATTTTTGCTTGTGTTGTAATATCACATTTTGTTGTTACCTTCTCTTTGACATAACCTTTGATTCTGTTTTCTTGATTTTTAAGGATAGTCTTTTTATTGTACTCACTGTTATTACATTGTCCAGCAGTTCTTATAGATCTTTTGCTTTGTCAACTATCATTATTGCAGCATCTATATACCACAGATTATTTATAATTTCAAACTCACATTCCTAGACTATCTTTAATCTTTATTATTTTGCTATAGAGACAGAAGAGATTTAGTGGCACAACACAGCTTTATCTTAATCTTTGCTTTGATTTGAAACATAATTAACAATATACATCTATAGAATACTATATACTTTAAAGGAATTTCTCCAAAAATTATTTTAAAAACAAAGCAGTGAAATGTTTTACTAGTAATAAAACTGTTACTTTACTATTACCCCTTTACAGGGCAGACGTTTATCTGTTTTGTAGCCCTGAACGGGCAAGAAGAATTTTGAGGTTCGGTAAAATTTCGGGTTACGTTAGTAAAATCATCACATAAATGGTGTTAGTCAACCGATTTTACTTAAATAAAAAAACAAAATGAAGTAAAAAGCATGCATGTTATTTTACTCATGTGAATGTTCCCGGTAATCCACACATGAACACAAATATTTACAAAATACAACGTATTGTTTGTGAATGTCAGTCATTTATACGGCAATTTACAAACACATTTTCAGAATCAGAATCACTTTCTTTAAAGTCTGACTCACGACTGCTAACGCAAAGTAACGCTGATCACTGATATCTAGCTCCGATTAATAGTCAACTTCGTGCCCTTCAATGTCACTTAAATTGAACCCAGCGAAATCTCCACTATCACTTGAAGAATCGTTAAAATCCATTTTGAAATACAAAGCGTAAAACCCCCAAAAACTATTTTAAAATCCGTTCAAATTCAAAGTACACGCTTACGAATGGCAGCCACTTTGTCGAGCTATCAGTGAAACCAAAGTAGACAATCGGAAGTCTCGGAAAGCCGAGAGATCGCATTTTTACAATGCATAATAGTCGTGAACGCTTTCGGGCGGTTTGCCAGTTGGGGGGTAAAAACATTCCCGGGCTCGTTGCCCGGTAAAGGGTTAATGATGGTTTTCTTCTGTTTTAGTTTTACAATTTAAAAAGTTTAACAACAACAAAAAGGTTTATCAGTACTTCTGTTTTCATGTCCAGGTTGGAACTGCATCTACATTATCTAGGTGTGTGGTGGTGTGCATACATGCATATATCAGAGTTTTAGGTATGTGTGTGTGCTTCAGAGTGTCTGGATCATCAGTCTGATTTGATTTCTGGAGGCTGTCATCTGTCTCTGTTATCTCAATTGACCGTCTGATTTATGGATGTTGTCAGCTGTCAAAATCATCCATTGGATTTATGTTGGCTGTCATCTGTCTCCCTTATCTTAATCATTAGTCTGGTTTGTGGAGGTTGCCAGCTGTCTCCCTTATCTTAATCATTGGTCTGGTTTGTGGAGGTTGCCAGCTGTCTCCCTTATCTTAATCATTAGTCTGGTTTGTGGAGGTTGCCAGCTGTCTCCCTTATCTTAATCATTAGTCTGGTTTGTGGAGGTTGCCAGCTGTCTCCCTTATCTTAATCATTAGTCTGGTTTGTGGAGGTTGTCAGCTGTCTCCCTTATCTTAATCATTAGTCTGGTTTGTGGAGGTTGCCAGCTGTCTCCCTTATCTTAATCATTAGTCTGGTTTGTGGAGGTTGCCAGCTGTCTCCCTTATCTTAATCATTAGTCTGGTTTGTGGAGGTTGCCAGCTGTCTCCCTTATCTTAACCCTTTACAGGGCAGACGCTTGTCCGTTTTGTAGCCCTGAACGGGCAAGATTTTTTCAGGTTCTGTAAAAATTTCGGGTCGCGTTAGTAAAAACATCACAAATAAGGTGTTAGTCAACCGATTTTAGTTAAATAAACAACACAATGAAGGGAAAAGCATGCAGAATATGTTACTCACGTGATTGTTGCCGGTAATCCATATATGAACACAAATATTTACGAAATACGGCATGTTGTTTGTGATTTTCCGTCATCTATACGGCAATTTACAAACACATTTTCAGAATCATAATCACTTTCTTTAAAGTCCGACTCACGACTGCTAATGCAAAGTAACGCTTTGCACTGATATCTAGCTCCGATTAATAATCAACTTCGTGCCCTTTAATGTCATTTAAATTGAACAGAGCGAAATCTCGGCTATCACTTGAAGAATCGCCGAAATCCATTTTGAAAAACAGCGTAAAACTCCCAAAAACTATCAAAACAAGTCCGTAAAAGTCTGTTCAAAGTCATTGTAGCGCGTTTACAAATGGCGGCCACGTTGTCAAGTTATCGGCGAAAGTGAAAGTAGCAGTCGGCAGTGTCGGAAAGCCGAGAGATCGCGTTTTTACGATGCATAATAGTATCGGCCGGAATAAGACATTACGCTCGGATTTAGAGACCGGCCGGTACCAGACGCTACGCCTTGTAAAGGGTTAATCATTAGTCTGGTTTGTGGTAGGTTGCCAGCTGTCTCCCTTATCTTAATCATTAGTCTGGTTTGTGGAGGTTGCCAGCTGTCTCCCTTATCTTAATCATTAGTCTGGTTTGTGGAGGTTGCCAGCTGTCTCCCTTATCTTAATCATTAGTCTGGTTTGTGGAGGTTGCCAGCTGTCTTTCAACCATCTTTTCATAATTCAGTACCAGAATTGATAGTCTTTTCATCTAGCATGAGACAAATTTGGCAAATGTGATTGCTGACGATTACAAATGCAGTCTTGATGAAACAATGGTAACAACAAAGAATGTATGGAATGTCTGTTTTGATGATAAGTAGAACTCCTCATGGTGAGCATTTAGCATTTTTGTAAGAATTAACATTATTTATATTTGGATTTACTTTCATATAGTGAGATTATGAAATGTGTTTGTCACCATAACTGCAGGATGACTTCTGCACCAATCATTAGCAGTCAATTTAATTACTTGTTTAATTAGTGAAAATTGATTTGGGACTCGTTGAGTTGAGTTGAGCTAAGAACTGACATCACTGCACATAGGACATTCTCATACGAGCTCCGTCCCCTCGTTTAACAGCCAGCAAAGAGTCACATTACTGATCGTTCCCACCACTACCTGATTGAAAGTTCTCCTGGTCTTCCCTCTCAGTTTTGAGATTCTACCAGACCCCTGCCAATTCCCCACAATCTCATCCTTTCCATATACGGGTTCTCAATCTGTTCCTCCATCTGGTCCCACAGGTGCACGACCGCCTCTCCGTTGTTTGGGACTCATGAGACAATGATGTATTGACTGGTAACAGATTATTCTAGAATGAAGGAAAGAAACAGTGAAGACAGCTGAGAAACTCCTCTACATAACTTCCCACTGTGACAATCTTGTCTCTGTTCTCTCATTCACAAATAAAACACAAGGTTGCAGGACCAAGTGGATCCATTGCTAATACTGATCAAGTTAGGAATCAGCACATATCTGCAGGTTTACAACTGTGTACATGGAATTTGGAGCAAGGAAAACATACAAGAAAAATGGAGACAGATGTTAGTGATAGGATAGTAGAATGGAGACAGATGTTAGTGATAGGATAGTAGAATGGAGACAGATGTTAGTGATAGGATAGTAGAATGGAGACAGATGTTAGTGATAGGATGGTAGAGGCAGTTGAAGTGTGAATTTTTAATTGATCTTGATAAATATAAATGTAACCAATTTACCCTAAGCAGCAATGATAGTAAATGGATGCAGCAATAATGAGTATTTCATTGACCGTTGGTGTATTGTCTTGTTCATCACAGGTGCATAATGTGCCTTTTAATATCGACACACCCGAAGATCAACCTGATCCTCACCACTGCCCGGTTCTGGAGCAGAAAGAGTTTGACTTAGGCAAGAAGGATGAAACGTGTGGCAAGGATACCATCAAAGGACAGGCTGGCTTGTGCGAGTAAGTGATTTCATTGTGTGTGCATTCATTTGTTTACTTAAATGTGTGTA
This sequence comes from Cepaea nemoralis, assembly GCA_014155875.1. Lineage (NCBI taxonomy): Eukaryota > Metazoa > Mollusca > Gastropoda > Stylommatophora > Helicidae > Cepaea > Cepaea nemoralis. The sequence goes on from JACEFZ010027668.1 coordinate 208,980, forward strand.
ATTGTTACAGTAGTTGATGACAATTTGTGCTAATGCAGTTGAGTCAGTTTACTGGTGTTTTACTGTGTTGTGTGTTCATAAAATGTATTTATATTGTATTTATCTTTTTTCAGGATACATTACAAAGAATATTTGGTGTGCCTAATTAACAGACATAAACTTGACCCAGCGATTCTTATGACAAAGGAAGAGATGACTAATCTCCTACATAGATATGATCTTCATGCTCCCAAACTGAAACCCAAGGAAACTCCAGAAGAGTATAAGGTTAATCTGGTTAAGGTATGATTTCAGCTTTGCTTTTATACCATTAATTTATTCATTCAGTAGCATGTCCAAACAGAACCTCGCTCCCATAACAACTTTCCGGAAAACTTCTTGGCAATAAGCAAGATGCCCCGCTGCCAATACACCCATCTGGAGATCATCTGCCACATCCTGCACTCATCTTCTTTTTGGCCTTCCTCTTCCTCTCTGCCTGGTCATATACCCCTCTGTTATTTTTCTCTCCAAACTTGACATTTCAAGTGACCAAAGTATTTCAATTTTCTTTGTTTTGTCATCTTTAGTAGCCTGCCTTCTTCAATATTCAGCTCGTGTATGGATGCATTTGTTCTTTTCTTTATCCAAGATATTCTTAGAGTCCATCTTTAACATTTATATTCGGAAGTATTTATTCGCTGTTTATAGTAAGTGTCCAGGTCTCACGTATGTTGCAATGCGAAAGATGCATTCTCTTAAAAGTCTTATTGTTGTCGTTCTGTCTGTCCCACGCCACAATTTATTCAGTTGGTTTAGTTTTTTAAGAGCAACAGATATTTGTCTTTTAAGTTCTTTCATTGTTTCACCATTGTTGGTAATTAATGACCCAAGATATTCAAAATTTTCCACCACCTCCAATTTTTTTATCATTAACATATTCTTCATACTTCTTTCTCCATATTAGTTTTATCTGTATGCATTATCTTTGTTTTTGCTGTGTTAAGATTTTCACTATTCTTTTGGGTTGTTTTTACCATATTATTATTCATATGGAAGAACTCATTGCTATACTGAGAAGACACAGTAACAGGAGAGTCTAGTAAAGCATGTTGGTATCATTGTGAGAAGGTTACACCGATTATTTCACGAGTGTGGTCGGGCGACCGAGTTTGACACCTGTGCTCAATGTCTGCTAAGTGAGGGAAGTACAGGACACCTACTGCTCCATGCATTCAGGCCATCAGAATGTGATGCTGCTAGCACTTCACAGACATTCTGACCTACACAATGTGATGCTCCCAGCACTTGACAGACATTCTGACCTACAGAATGTGATGCACCCAACACTTCACAGACATTCTGACCTACAGAATGTGATGCTCCCAGCACTTCACAGACATTCTGACCTACATAACGTGATGCTGCTAGCACTTCACAGACATTCTGACCTACAGAATGTGATGCTCCCAGCACTTGACAGACATTCTGACCTACAGAATGTGATGCACCCAACACTTCACAGACATTCTGACCTACAGAATGTGATGATCCCAGCACTTGACAGACATTCAGACCTACAGAATGTGATGCACCCAACACTTGACAGACATTCTGGCCTACAGAATGTGATGCTCCCAGCACTTGACAGACATTCTGACCTACAGAATGTGATGCACCCAACACTTCACAGACATTCTGACCTACAGAATGTGATGATCCCAGCACTTGACAGACATTCAGACCTACAGAATGTGATGCACCCAACACTTGACAGACATTCTGGCCTACAGAATGTGATGCTCCCAGCACTTCACAGACATTCTGGCCTACAGAATGTGATGCTCCCAGACTTCACAGACATTCTGACCTACATAATGTGATGCTGCTAGCACTTCAGACATTCTGACCTACAGAATGTGATGCTCCCAGCACTTGACAGACATTCAGACCTACAGAATGTGATGCTGCTAGCACTTCACAGACATTCTGACCTACAGAATGTGATGCTCCCAGCACTTGACAGACATTCAGGCCTACACAATGTGATGCTCCCAGCACTTGACAGACATTCTGACCTACAGAATGTGATGCACCCAACACTTGACAGACATTCAGACCTACAGAATGTGATGCTCCCAGCACTTGACAGACATTCTGACCTACAGAATGTGATGCACCCAACACTTGACAGACATTCTGGCCTACAGAATGTGATGATCCCAGCACTTGACAGACATTCAGGCCTACACAATGTGATGCTCCCAGCACTTGACAGACATTCTGACCTACAGAATGTGATGCTCCCAGCACTTGACAGACATTCTGACCTACAGAATGTGATGCACCCAACACTTGACAGACATTCTGGCCTACAGAATGTGATGCTCCCAGCACTTCACAGACATTCTGGCCTACAGAATGTGATGCTCCCAGCACTTCACAGACATTCTGACCTACAGAATATGATGCTGGTAGTACTTCACAGACATTCTGACCTACATAATGTGATGCTACTAGCACTTCACAGACATTCAGGCTTACAGAATGTGATGCTCCCAGCACTTCACAGACATTCTGACCTACAGAATGTGATGCTGGTAGTACTTCACAGACATTCTGGCCTACAGAATGTGATGCTCCCAGCACTTCACAGACATCCTATCCTACAGAATGTGATGCTCCCAGCACTTCACAGACATTCTGGCCTACAGAATGTGATGCTGCTAGCACATCACAGACATTCAGGCCTACAGAATGTGATGCACCCAACACTTGACAGACATTCTGACCTACAGAATGTGATGCTCCCAGCACTTGACAGACATTCTGACCTACAGAATGTGATGCTCCCAGCACTTGACAGACATTCTGACCTACAGAATGTGATGCTGCTAGCACTTCACAGACATTCTGACCTACAGAATGTGATGCTCCCAGCACTTGACAGACATTCAGGCCTACAGAATGTGATGATCCCAGCACTTGACAGACATTCAGGCCTACAGAATGTGATGCTCCCAGCACTTGACAGACATTCTGACCTACAGAATGTGATGCTCCCAGCACTTGACAGACATTCTGACCTACAGAATGTGATGCTCCCAGCACTTGACAGACATTCTGACCTACAGAATGTGATGCTCCCAGCACTTGACAGACATTCTGACCTACAGAATGTGATGCTGCTAGCACTTGACAGACATTCTGACCTACAGAATGTGATGCTCCCAGCACTTGACAGACATTCTGACCTACAGAATGTGATGCTCCCAGCACTTGACAGACATTCAGGCCTACAGAATGTGATGCTCCCAGCACTTCACAGACATTCTGACCTACAGAATGTGATGCTGCTAGCACATCAGTCCGCTAGCAGGCTCCTACTTCTGGACACAAGAGCTAGTTCTGCATAGAATGTTTTTTAATTGTTTTCTCTTTCCAGCCTTGTTTCATTCCTCCCTTCCTGTAATAGCTGTGAGTTCTTGGTTAAGAAGAGCGTGTTGGACTTGGACAAAGCCTCTGTGCAGGCTGCATACATTCATTGCCTGTGTGTTTTGTTGATCCATGACCTGCAGTGTATGCCTGTGGTTGTTTTCTTTGTTTCCTAATGTCAGTGCTGTCCACTAACTTCCTGATGTTATCATTGCTGACATTATGTCCCACTAACTTCCTGATGTTATCATTGCTGACATTGTGCCCCACTAACTTCTTGATGTTATCATTGCTGACATTGTGTCCCACTAACTTCCTGATGTTATCATTGCTGACATTGTGTCCCACTAACTTCCTAATGTTATCATTGCTGACATTGTGCCCCACTAACTTCTTGATGTTATCATTGCTGACATTGTGTCCCACTAACTTCCTAATGTTATCATTGCTGACATTGTGCCCCACTAACTTCTTGATGTTATCATTGCTGACATTGTGCCCCACTAACTTCTTGATGTTATCATTGCTGACATTGTGCCCCACTAACTTCCTGATGTTATCATTGCTGACATTGTGTCCCACTAACTTCCTGATGTTATCATTGCTGACATTGTGTCCCACTAACTTCCTGATGTTATCATTGCTGACATTGTGCCCCACTAACTTCCTGATGTTATCATTGCTGACATTGTGTCCCACTAACTTCCTGATGTTATCATTGCTGACATTGTGTCCCACTAACTTCCTGATGTTATCATTGCTGACATTGTGTCCCACTAACTTCCTAATGTTATCATTGCTGACATTGTGCCCCACTAACTTCCTGATGTTATCATTGCTGACATTGTGTCCCACTAACTTCCTGATGTTATCATTGCTGACATTGTGCCCCACTAACTTCCTGATGTTATCATTGCTGACATTGTGCCCCACTAACTTCTTGATGTTATCATTGCTGACATTGTGTACCACTAACTTCCTGATGTTATCATTGCTGACATTGTGTCCCACTAACTTCCTGATGTTATCATTGCTGACATTGTGTCCCACTAACTTCCTAATGTTATCATTGCTGACATTGTGCCCCACTAACTTCCTGATGTTATCATTGCTGACATTGTGTCCCACTAACTTCCTAATGTTATCATTGCTGACATTGTGTCCCACTAACTTCCTGATGTTATCATTGCTGACATTGTGTCCCACTAACTTCCTGATGTTATCATTGCTGACATTGTGTCCCACTAACTTCCTGATGTTATCATTGCTGACATTGTGTCCCACTAACTTCCTGATGTTATCATTGCTGACATTGTGTCCCACTAACTTCCTGATGTTATCATTGCTGACATTGTGTCCCACTAACTTCCTGATGTTATCATTGCTGACATTGTGTACCACTAACTTCCTGATGTTATCATTGCTGACATTGTGTCCCACTAACTTCCTGATGTTATCATTGCTGACATTGTGTCCCACTAACTTCCTGATGTTATCATTGCTGACATTGTGTCCCACTAACTTCCTGATGTTATCATTTGCTGACATTGTGTCCCACTAACTACCTGATGTTATCATTGCTGACATTGTGCCCCACTAACTTGTTGATGTTATCATTGCTGACATTGTGTCCCACTAACTTCCTGATGTTATCATTGCTGACATTGTGCCCCACTAACTTGTTGATGTTATCATTGTATTTTGTAGCATGTAGCTCACCATGCGTGTGTTCATTACTCTAGTTGTGAAAAGTGTTTCTGAACTCTGTGTGTCATGTCATTTAGTTGCTACACTGACTTTCTCTACCTAAATTGTTGCTCTGACTGTTCTGTCTTTTATTGCTCATTGTTAACTCCTTCAGACTTATGCATTATTAGTTTACAGTAACAATTGTGTAGAACAGAACACGGTAATGTAGTGCCTGCCTGGGACAGCAAGTGTTAACATCCACATTTGCTGGACTGAACCAGGTGTTTCCTGTCAGTGTCATAAAACTTGCACTTGTGGGAAAATAGGTTCTGTAGGTTGGGATGCTTCCCCACAGGCCTGCCCCACACATCTTCATTTGGTGCACATAAACTATATGGGAAAAGTCTATACATTCTAGAGTCACTCACTATCATAATCATGTTCACAGGACTGCCCCACATATTTTCAGCTAGACTGTCATTATTATAAACTATATGGGAAAAGTCTATACATTCTAGAGTCAGCCACCATCATGATCAATATTTCCAGTTTTTATCTTCACAAAATGTAGTCCAAAATATTGACTGCCTCCTCCTAATGTCTGTGACTTGTGCCATGCCCTCTTCCAAGACATTTTGCCAGATATTTGTGACAACATGAAATATTCTATGACACATGAAGTAAAACCCAGCTGTATCATATTTCAGGTGATCAAAGAGAAACTGCCACTGAGCAACAGATGATTGGAACAGTTGTTCTGTACATCACATAATATGAACAAGCAAATTAGAACAGTTGTTTTGTGTATCAAGTAATATGAACAGGCAAATAAGAAGAGTTGTTTTGTGCATCAAGTAATATAAACAGGCATTGCACTGTATTTGTTAAAATTAGAGCAAAGGTTGAATGTAGTGTTACATTTGTCAGGTGAAATCAAGATGTGGAAATAAGGAGTCTCTCAGTGTGGCCATCTTTGTGATGGCAGTAAAGCACCAGTTGTGGGGGGGGGGGGGGGGGGGGGGGGGGGGGGCACAGTAGGTTACAATTGATTGCTTGTGGTAAGCTACTCAGCTTGGAGAAACACAATACTGTAGTTAAGAACAATGAAACCAATACTGGAAGGGTTTCAGTCAAGGATGAGGAAATACACAAACACTTGCCCAGGCAGTTGCCACACTGTGTTCAGGCCATAGGATTTGATTATTTTACCTTATAAAAATCCCTTGCCTTAGTAAGAATTAGGATCCCAGTGCCCTGATGTGTGAGATTAATACCCTAACCTTTTGGCCAGCCACATCTCAACTTCTGAATTAACAGCTTAAAATAAATTATTTTTAATGAATTGACTTATTTTCCTGATTGTCTTCAAGTGAACTGCATTTCACAAGATGAAAACATGATGGGGTGGTTGTTTTATTACAAGAAGCTTTTACAAAGGCAGTTATTGCTACGTAGGAAACTTGTAGTATAGGTATGAAAGGTATTATTGTCTCAGTACAATGAACATGTAGAATTCATTCAATATATTAATGTTGCATTGTTAAAATACTGTATGGCATAGCATTTGATGTATAAAGTATTGTTGCACACACAATATTATTCTTTTCTGAGTAGGGGCAGCACCACGGTTCTATTTTCACAACTAATTGTACAGTTGCAACCATGTAGCTCCAGTGAAACCATTAGTGGTGAATAGCAAATCATCTTGGGGCATTACCATATTGTAATTTTGAAAATTAGGCTAGCTGTTTAAAAGCAATTATTCTCATACTCCACCACAAAATTGCTTCAGAATATATTTTAGTAAAATAGAAATGGTGTGTTTATGATTATGTTGATGTCTTACTAGATTTTATTATGGAGATCTGAAACATCTCTTAAAAATAACATATTGTTGTGGGGGGGGGGGGGGGGGGGGGGGGGGGGGTGGGGAAGATAATGCAACAGCAAATCAACATTGTGAAAAGATTTGATTAAATCCTTCTGCCAAAACATGCACCACTTATGTAAGCTTTGCCTGATTGTGTGGGAATTAGTCAAGTTTCAAACAAGCACATGTCACCTGTGAAGTTTTAACTTATAATTGTTTTTTAAGATATTATGAATAAAAGCTTACATTTAGTTTCAGTCAAGGAAGACTGTTTTATTATAAGTTATATTTATATATTTAAATTCAAGAGATTCTATTTACCAAGAAAGGACCAACCCCACATTTGATGTTTGCCAGTTTCAATGAAAATCCTTATAGTGAATTCTCTTCTGAGCTATTCATCATATGTTGAACATGACTGTTGATGTGCCAGCCTCTTGTCATACTGAACAACACTATCCTAGTTGTTACTTGAACTCTGCTAGATCTAGCTAGAGAGTTGGGCTGAGACCAGGATTTTCAATCTATCAGTCAATATTGATTGTTAGAAATCAACAGAGCACAAGAGCACACCAGTCATGCCACTCAACACTGAACTGACACAATTAGTCACTGTCTGCTGCTGGTGGATTATTACACCAATCATGCCACTCAACACTGAACTGAGACAATTAGTCACCATCTACTGCTGGTGGATTATTACACCAGTCATGCCACTCAACACTGAACTGACACAATTAGTCACTGTCTGTTTGTCTGACACTGTCTGACTGTCCGTCTGTCACTGTCTGACTGTCACGTGGTGAAATGGAGTTCGTACCGTGCAACGGAGTTCGTGCTCGCGCGCCCGGACTTCCTTTGGCGTATCATCGGCGCCTGGTGGCGATAGTTAAGCCTAACATGACGACCAGACGACCGGTGAGGACACAGCGTGGTAAGAGGGCGGGCGCACGCAGAAGGCGATTAAAATGTGACAGATTGAGTATTGGAAACGTTCGAGTACTGTACTGGAACTGTGCATCTTTTAGTCAACGCCGACCCATTCTTGAAAAACTACTCTACGGAAACAATACTGTAGTCTTACAAGAAACACAGCTCGGCGACGGAACAGTCAATGTCGCAGGATTTCAGGGATTCTTTAACACCTCAGACAAGCCATTCTGGTCCGCGACAACATACTAGTGTCTGAGATCGATATGTCTTCCTGGAACAGTGATGCCCTGCAAGTGCAGGCATTAAGAATAATGACGCCAGTGCAGCTTGTAATCGTGAACGTTTATGCGCGAAATGGGAAGGTCGATGTGTGACAATGGCAGAGTTTGTTTGATATGGATGAAAGGCATATCATCTACTGTGGGGACTTCAATGCCAGAGGCAGTCAATGGGGGAATTGCATCACTAATAGACAGGGAGAAGATCTGGAGGCCGCCCTGTCATCTGCTGCCCTAATCTGTCTGAATGATGGGAAGGTCACTAGAATAGCCACTCGACCAGGTGACTCTGACAGTGTCATTGACCTGGCTCTGGTATCGCCCACCATCGCAAGAAGGTGCCGGTGGGGCACACTGGGATTCCACGATAGTGATCACTACCCTTGTGTCATCCTGATCAAGAAAGACAGGGCCATGAGTCACAGAAACAAGACAAATGCCTTCCTGTACGACAACACTGGTCAAGACGCCATAAGCAAGATCAGAAGAAGAAAACTAACTTCCTCCCGCAGGAGACAAGAAAGATGGTTGCAGCTACCATGGTGGAATGGAGAGGTCGAGAAGGCATGGCTGGGAAAGAGGCAGGCTGTCAAAGACTGGCAAAAGGCCAGAAAGGCTAACATGCCACAGGTTGAGTTGGCGAACCTGAAGACTGAGGTCGATATGACGATGACTTTATTCAAATCCTGCGCCAAACAGGCCAAGGCCGAGAAATGGGGCGAGTTCTGCAGGAAGGTGTGCTCCGAGCGATCTCTTACGACATTCTGGCGCCTCCATAAGAGCATGAACGGTGCTGCACAACGTAAGGGTATTCCAAACTTTCAAGGCACAGACCTCGCATGGAAAAAGTCGGATGCGGATAAAGGTAAGGCCCTTCTTGCACGCTACATAGAACAGACTGACCAGAAAGACGAGCCCGCCAGACAGAGGACCACAATGACATTCTCTCAGTTGTGCGAGGGGATCGGGACAGACGAAGAATGGATAATCACAAATGAGATAGTGCGTGCAATGCTCAAGAAATCACCTAACACCGTCCCAGGCCTAGACGGCATCCGATATGGTGACCTACTGGTGATATCAGAGGATGACATGGAAGAACTGGCCAGAGAATTCAACACCAGTATCCAGAGGGGTCAGATCGAAGAAGAATAGCTACACAGCTACTTGCTGCCGCTGCCAAAACCAAAGAAAGACCATTCCAAAATAAGCGGCTACAGAATCGTTACGATGCAGAACACTGCTGGCAAGTTACTGGAGAAAATTGTAGCACACAGACTTGCTTGTGACTTGGAACAACTCAGCTGCTTCCCGCCCACACTTGGAGGATACAGACGCAACAAAGAGTCATGGCTGAATGCGGCAGTCTTTGCTCAAGATATTTACGAAGGATTTCAGGTCAGAGAAGAGACATAGACTTAGAGGACGCATATAACAGAGTATCTTTCGAGCACTTGATGCAAACCCTCCTCAAGACTGAAAGTGCACCCTAACCTTGTACGATGGATAGCTGCAGTTCTGCTCCAACGGAAGGTGGTGCTAAGATGCAGGAGTTGGTCTTCTGAGCCGATAACGATATGTCCAGGATTGCCGCAGGGTTCACCACTGTCACCAGTACTATTCAACGTGTATACGGTGCCGATCACTGAACAACAGTTGGACGGGAGGGGTAGGACTCTGTCATTCGTTGACGACATCCGCGTGTATCGACAGGGTCGAGATAGACAGGTGGTTGCCAATGATATGCAGGGCGAACTAGATCGAATTTCCTCATGCTGATGCCGATGCCCTTGTCAACCCAGCAAAGGCATCGGTTACATGGTTCTCCCTAAACAACCATATTGTGAATACAGACCTGCCGGCAGTTAGAATGGATGGGAGCATTTTGAGTAGAACCCAGTCAATGACATATCTTGGCGTGAGGCTTGATCGTAGCCTGTCCTTCAGAGATTGTGTCGATTATGTCATAACGAAGGCTCGAAAAGGTTTGGCAGCAATGAGAGTCATGGCGACTGCCAATATCGAGCAAAGACTGCTATTACTTCTGTTCCAAGGACTTGTGCTTTCACGCATCGAGTATGCCCTGGCCATCCTCACTGTCAGCCCTACACAGATTGGAAGACTTGAAAAGGTACAAAACGAAGCCATGCGCATCATTTTGGGCTTCACGAGACACACCAGCTGTGTAGCAATGAGATACCTCCTTGACTTCCCGACAATGGAACACAGGATCAAGATCTGGAGAGCTCGTGCATACTTAAAAATAAGTGCAGATGAGCAGCACCCTCTGCATGACACTATATTCAGAGAAAAGGGTGACAGGCTAAAGAGGGGCAAATCATGGATGGGTCGGGCGAAAGATGTCGTCAGACAGGTCTGCAGTCTTACCAGTATCAACCCCGGCAAGGAATGGGTGCTGGTGCCTCCAGCTTTTAAGTGCACTTTCTCCTGCATTATCACACTCGACAGACGGTGCAGAGAGCAGAACCCTGCCGCTGTCAATGCTGAGGTTAACGCGCTCATCTATGAACACTCAGATAGCCCCGAAGTGCTCATCTATACAGATGGATCTGTTGTAAAGCAGCAGAGAAGTGCGTGGGCATTTACAGCCCGTTCAGCGGGCCGAACCGTTCAAGAATCCAGTGGTGCCCACTCTATGACCACGAGCAGCATGACGATGGAGGTGATGGCAGTTACACAGGCTTTCATATGGCTGGAATCACAGCATTATACCAACGTGTGTGTACTAAGTGATTCAATGAGCATGATTCAGAAGGTCGAAGCTGGATCTGTACGTAGACAGTGGACTGAGTCGCTGCGGAAGTCTGTTGTCCGTAAAGTCACCTTCATCTTCGTCCCGGGACATGCGGGAGTCGAGGGAAATTAACGAGCTGATAAACTGGCTGGCTCTGCACCCCCTGTAGATGGCCAGCCCATGGATCGTGCCGATGTTATTAACGTCCTCAAAGATATGGCGAGAACAGAGGACTTTGACGTCAGTGATTCCACATCGCTGTCCAGGATGAAAGACTTGGGAGTAAAATCGGCACAGCCAGACGCGAGAGGTACATCGGGAAAACAAAGCGCCTCGTCAACCGACACAGAACTGGCACTATTAGCCACCGGACGCTGATGCATATGCTGGGGGGAGGATCTGAGCACCTATGGACATGTCCGGAGTGCAATGAAGATACCCCAACTGATAACGGAATTAGTCATTGTCTGCTGGTGGATTATTACACCAGTCATGCCACTCAACACTGAACTGAGACAATTAGTCATTGTCTGCTGCTGGTGGATTATTACACTAGTCATGCCACTCAACACTGAACTGAGACAATTAGTCTTCTACTGCTGGTGGATTATTACAGCAGCCATGCCACTCAACACTGAATTGAGACAATTAGTCACTGTCTACTACTGGTCGATTATTATTACATGTGCACTAATGGTAACAGGACAGTAAAGCCACCTAACCATGCCAGATTTGAGCCATGTATGTCACACTTATTCCGTGGTGACCACTTGTTTTGCTATATCTCTATTCTCGTGCTATAGATTATGTTAGCTCAACAGCTCTGTTTCTTTTCTGTTAGCTTCTATGAGCAAATACAATATTCACTGCCAACTTGTTAGGCCAGTCAATTTCCTGTCCCACCTGGCGAGCCACAACTATTGTAGCCTGACACCCAGTTATCTGTTTCCAGTGTGCACCACTTGCAGGTGGGGATATTGTTTTCTTTGTGCTCGCTCACTTTGAACTGAAGGATATTCCCTACATGTGCTACTACTTTCAGTGCACTGGACTGACTTTTGCGTGTGAATTAGCTTTACCAGTGTCCCTCACCATCAGGCCCCACTCCAACTTCAGAGGTACTTGTAATCTATGTCCCCAAGTCAAGGATGAGAAGTCAACATTTTAGTCTAACTGACTGATGTAGGAGTTTAACCTGCTACCTTGGTATCAACACACCAAATATTTCAGAAGAGCATTCTCATCCATTCAGCCACGCAGACTTCCGCAGGTGGGGATGACCTTGATCTTTCGTAGATGAATATTTTCACTTTCCACCCTTCTGAAGAAGAGCAAAGTCTACACCATGTGAAACAGATCTGTCAGTTTGCATCTTGACATCATTCTCCCAATGTGCATCAGTATACATTGTTGCATCATTCTCCCTATATCATTTGTCAGTTTACATCTTGGCATCATTCTCCCCATGCCATATGTCAGTTTACATCTTGGCATCATTCTTCCCATGCCATGTGTCAGTTTACGTCTTGGCATCATTCTCCCCATGTGCATCAGTATACATTGTTGCATCATTCTCCCTATATCATTTGTCAGTATACATCTTTGGCATCATTCTTCCCATGCCATGTGTCAGTTTACGTCTTGGCATCATTCTCCCCATGTGCATCAGTATACATTGTTGCATCATTCTCCCTATATCATTTGTCAGTATACATCTTGGCATCATTCTCCCCATATCATTTTTCAGCATATATCTTGGCATCATTCTCCCCATGTGCATCAGTATACATTGTTGCATCATTCTCCCTATATCATTTGTCAGTATACATCTTGGCATCATTCTCCCCATATCATTTTTCAGCATATATCTTGGCATCATTCTCCCCATGGTGCATCAGTATACATTGTTGCATCATTCTCCCTATATCATTTGTCAGTATACATCTTGGCATCATTCTCCCCATATCATTTATCAGCATATATCTTGACATCATTCTCCCCATATCATTTATCAGTTTACATCTTGGCATCTTTTCTCCTATATCTTTTTTGCCGTATACATCTTGGCATCATCTCCCCATATCATTTATCAGATATCTTGACATCTTTCTCCCCAATCATTTATCAGCATATCTTGACATCATTCTCCTATATATTGTCAGTTTACATCTTGGCATTTTTCCCCCCATGCCATATGCAGTTTACATCTTGGCATCATTTTTTCCATGCCAGTTCAGTTACGTTTGGCATCATTTCCCCATGTGTCGGGATACATGTTGCACATTCTCCCTATACATGTCAGTATACATTTTGGATCATTCTCCCATGCCATATTCAGTTACATCGGGGAACATTCTTCCCATGCCATGTGTCAGTTACGTCTTGGCATCATTCTCCATGTGCCAGTATACATTGTTGCATCATTCTCCATATATCATTTTCAGTATACAATCTTGCATCATTCTTCCAGCCATGTGTCAGTTACGTCTTGCATCATCCCCCATGTGCATCAGTATACATTGTTGCATCATTCTCCCTATATCATTTGTCAGTATACATCTTGGCATCATTCTCCCCATATCATTTTTCAGCATATATATTGGCATCATTCTCCCCATGTGCATCAGTATACATTGTTGCATCATTCTCCCTATATCATTTGTCAGTATACATCTTGGCATCATTCTCCCCATATCATTTTTCAGCATATATCTTGGCATCATTCTCCCCATGTGCATCAGTATACATTGTTGCATCATTCTCCCTATATCATTTGTCAGTATACATCTTGGCATCATTCTCCCCATATCATTTATCAGCATATATCTTGACATCATTCTCCCCATATCATTTATCAGCATATATCTTGGCATCATTCTCCCCATATCATTTGTCAGTATACATCTTGACATCATTCTCCCCATATCATTTATCAGCATATATCTTGGCATCATTCTCCCCTTGTGCATCAGTATACATTGTTGCATCATTCTCCCCATATTATTTTATCAGCATATATCTTGGCATCATTCTCCCCATGTGCATCAGTATACATTGTTGCATCATTCTCCCTATATCATTTGTCAGTATACATCTTGGCATCATTCTCCCCATGTCATGTGTCAGTATAGATCTTGACATCATTCTCACCATGTCCTTTGTCACTAGAAATCTTGACAATATAACTGTCTCCTTCAGAGTAGATCTTGGAATCACTGTCTCCATGTCATGTATCAGTGTAAACTTCCCACATCACGTGTCAGTGTATTCTTGGCATCACTCTCCCCAATAGCATGCATCAGGGTAGCTCTTGGCATCACTCTCCCCATAGCATGCATCAGGGTAGCTCTTGGCATCACTCTCCCCATAGCATGCGTCAGGGTAGCTCTTGGCATCACTCTCCCCATAGCATGCGTCAGGGTAGCTCTTGGCATCACTCTCCCCATAGCATGCGTCAGTGTAGCTCTTGGCAATCACTCTCCCCATAGCATGCGTCAGGGTAGCTCTTGGCACCACTCTCCCCATAGCATGCGTCAGGGTAAGCTCTTGGCATCACTCTCCCCATAGCATGCGTCAGGGTAGCTCTTGGCATCACTCTCCCCCATAGCATGCGTCAGGGTAGCTCTTGGCGTCACTCTCCCCATAGCATCCGTCAGGGTAGCTCTTGGCATCACTCTCCCCACAGCATGCGTCAGGGTAGCTCTTGGCATCACTCTCCCCATAGCATGCGTCAGGGTAGCCTCTTGGCATCACTCTCCCCATAGCATGCGTCAGGGTAGCTCTTGGCATCACTCTCCCCATAGCATGCGTCAGGGTAGCTCTTGGCATCACTCTCCCCATAGCATGCGTCAGGGTAGCTCTTGGCATCACTCTCCCCATAGCATGCGTCAGGGTAGCTCTTGGCGTCACTCTCCCCATAGCATGCGTCAGGGTAGCTCTTGGCGTCACTCTCCCCATAGCATCCGTCAGGGTAGCTCTTGGCATCACTCTCCCCATAGCATGCGTCAGGGTAGCTCTTGGCATCACTCTCCCCATAGCATGCATCAGGGTAGCTCTTGCATCACTCTCTCCCATATCACATGTAAGTGTGAGGTCAGCATGGCTGAATGGATAAGACCACTTGTTCTTAAACATCTGGTGTGTTGATGCCGTGGTAACAGGTTCAACTCCTACACCACTAAAATGTTGACTCCTCATCCTTGACTTGGGGACGTAAATTACAAGTACCTCTGAAGTCGGAGTGGGTTTGCTTGATGGCGAGGGACACTGGTAATAAGAAAAGCTAATGCACACGCAAAAAATCAGTCCAGTGTACTAGAAGTAGGACGTTGATGAACTACGCTTGAGTTCAAAGTGAGTGAATGCAAAAAGAACAAAAACATGTAAGTGTAAATCTTGGCATCACTCTCCCCATATCATGTGTATGTAAATCTTAGCATTATTCTCCCCATGTCATGTGTAAATCTTGACATTGGTCTCCCTATATCATGTATGAGTGTAAATCTTTGCATCACTCTCCCCATATTATGTGTTTGTGTAAATCTTGGCATCACTCTCCCCATATCTCATGTAAGTGTAAATCTTAGCATCACTCTCCCCATATCTCATGTAAGTGTAAATATTGGCATCACTCTCCCCATATCATGTAAGTGTAAATCTTGGCATCACTCTCCCCATATCATGTAAGTGTAAATCTTAGCATC
Source organism: Cepaea nemoralis (assembly GCA_014155875.1). NCBI lineage: Eukaryota > Metazoa > Mollusca > Gastropoda > Stylommatophora > Helicidae > Cepaea > Cepaea nemoralis. Next base: position 224,622 of record JACEFZ010027668.1, read on the forward strand.
ACTCTCCCCATATCTCATGTAAGTGTAAATATTGGCATCACTCTCCCCATATCTCATGTAAGTGTAAATATTGGCATCACTCTCCCCATATCATATGTAAGTGTAAATCTTGGCATCACTCTCCCCATATCATATGTAAGTGTAAATCTTGGCATCACTCTCCCCATATCAAGTGTAAATCTTGGCATTGCTTTCCCTATATCATATGTGGGTATACATCTTGGCATCACTCTCCCATCACAGGTAGGTGTAAATCTTGGCATCACTCTCCCCATGTCATGTGTCAGCAGTTTTCAGGACATCTAGTCAAATTGATGGTGACTTGCTGGTATTTCGTTTTATTTATGCCAGCTTGTGTCCATGCTGATTTTCACCAGTTGTGAGCAAAGAGAAAACTTTCTTCATTATGACTTTCAAGTGGTTGTAACACGTTCAAGTTGTCACTCAGCAAAAATGAATCCAATCTTATAGTTCTGCAGTCCTGTGTGACCCAGACATGCTGTGATGCACAAAGCCTGGATCATGACATTTGGTGTCACAATTTCAAATAAGATGAATCCTTTATTCATGCTTGACATTATGTTTGCTGCTTTCACATCTAGTTCTTCCCACTTCCTATACATCTCTAGGCCTTCCTTACCTGGATGCTCAGGTAAAATGTAGAATACTCCTTGTTTCATGACATTGTAACTTGTTTCTTGTCATTTGTTGTTCATTTTGCTGAAGGTGTGAACTTAAACTTAATGTATACTTGTGAGACTGAAATAAATGCCATTAAAAGTCATATTCATATACCATTTACACAGTAAATGTTTTGCTGATTTGTTTTGATATTGATTTATGACAAGTTCAAATGTTGCCTTTTTTGTAGTCATTACAACTCTTCTATAAAAATATATATATCAGAGGTTTTCACACTCTGTTACCTACAGTTTACATTTTCATTTTTGCAAACAATTTTTGATAAAGTATCCCATTAAACAAATTGATTTAACAGTGTCACTTTATCATTCTTCTCATGTTTGTCAGTTGAAGCCACTTCTTGTGTACTTTTCACCTTACACGATATATTTTCCTGCCTCATTTTCCTTTTCTCTATCAATTTCCAACTCCACAACTATTATTCTTGTCCATACTGATGAAAAACACAAGCAGCTTAATGCATGAGTTAATTCAGCCACTTTAATTAAATTGTTTATCTGATAGCAAAGATGTCCAAAAGACATGTTTTATTTCATAGACAGAACTACAAACAGGAGCACGTTCTTTCATGAAACTGTTCATCTTATGACATTTTACAAATTGCATTACCCTAATTCACTAATCATGTCAGTTGGAACCGTTAGCAGTATGACTCTTCGCTGGTTTTGAATGAGGGGACGGAGCACATGTGGGAATGTTCTGAGTGCAGTGATGTCGTTTCTTAGCTCAACTCAACTCATCATATAAGTGAATAGCAAATATATTCCATATGTGGATAGATGGTAACAGAGCAAATCATGAATCATTCTGTAAACATTAAAACCTCTTATATCAAAGAAAACTCTGTTGATCTGAAACCGTTTTTAACATTAAAAGTCTTCAAGGTTGAGTATGTTGTGCATTATCTAACTGAACTTGATTGTACTAGGTAGACATATTCACAAACATTAAAATAAATGAGCAACTGAAACAGTTTATAAACATGCACAGTTCTTCTCAAGAACATATCACCAAATGCTGAGGCTTGGATGATTTATCCTGTGATCATATTAAGAGTAGAAATGTGTCAGATAATTCACTGTCTTGAGCAACATAAAAGTACATGACTTTCAAGCCACAAATAAACTGCAAACGTACAATGACATTCCAACTGCATGACAGTTTGTTTTTGTTTTTTTTAAGGGGGGGGGGGGGGGTGTCCCCTTGCTCGCTTTGAACCCAAGCATAGTCCATACACTCTACTTCTAGTAGCACCAGACTGAATTTTTCGTGTGGATTAACTTTCCCTATTACCAGTGTCCCATGCCTTTAGGCGAACCCACTCTGACTTCAGGGGTATCTGTTGACAGTATCTTGGGATACAATTTGTGCTTTTGCCCAGGATGCCGTCAGTAACAAACTTGAGTTTCTAACATGTGGAATGAAAAACAAATACCTGGTTATTATTTCAAGCACACAAATTCACAAGCTTGAAAAAGAAACATGAAGAGCAAATGGTGAACATTACAGAATGTGTTCCTGTAGCAGGTCTGTGTAGAGTAGTGCTGACATCACAGCCCGCCACAAAGACTCTTGACTTTTGCCAGTTCTCCTGTCTGGTGTATGTTCATGCACAGGATGCCGTCAATGTCTAGTGTATGTTCATGGCCAGGATGCCGTCAATGTCTGGTGTATGTTCATGGCCAGGATGCCATCAATGTCTAGTGTATGTTCATGGCCAGGATGCCAGTCAATGTCTAGTGTATGTTCATGGCCAGGATGTCGTCAATGTCTGGTGTATGTTCATGGCCAGGATGCCGTCAATGTCTAGTGTATGTTCATGGCCAGGATGCCGTCAATGTCTAGTCTATGTTCATGGCCAGGATGCTGTCAATGTCTGGTGTATGTTCATGCCCAGGATGCCGTCAATGTCTTGTGTCTGCCTTCATGCTGGCTGACCCGTGCCTCTTCTTCCAGCAACCTTGCCTTCCATTATTGTTCTCTCTAAACCACTTCACATTTAATATGGCCAAAGAATTTCACTTTCCAAGACATTATGCTGTTATGAGCATGTTTTCTTAATGTTCAAATCAGTAGAACGTAAATATTTTTCTTCTTACTCAATGGTATTTTAATCATTTGCATGTAACATTTACGTTCAAAAGCCCCAAGTTTCTTCTTTAGCGATCGCGTATTTGTCTATGACTCACATCCGTTGCCACAGGAAAGATGCATTTTAAGTTCAGAAAAAGATTTTGATCTTCATTGAGTCTTTTCACAAACAGGTGTAACGGTTCTAATCCATCAGTACTGTTTGACAGGAGAACTGTGTCATCTGCATATCTGAGTTCCAGAGTAAGATTTCCAGCAATTATGAATGGATCAACATTGTCACTAGTCTCACAACTGTTTTGTTTCCCATTACTTTTTCTGTATAGAAAGAGAATGATTCCCCTGTGCATCTCGAAGCAGTTTGATGTTTCACCACCTACTCTGACAGCTGCTTGTTGTTCATGATCAAATGTTTTAATTAAGTGGATCAAATGTGCTGGAAACCCAATTATTTCTCATGTTACAAAATTTCTTCTGCTGAAAGTCGAAGGCCTTCTGTAGTCTATAAAACAAGTTTGAAAATCTATACTATACTCTCTGTATTTCATTACAGAATAGTCTTGTTCTCAGCAGCTCAATAAATATATTGACATCATCATCCAACATTCTGCACTGTAATATGCTGAACTGGCAGAAGACAGCATTTCTTACAGTTCTGTATTCCATTGGCATAAAAACCACACAAATTCTATTCAGCCATTAACTGTTATATTTGTGTTGTATCACATCATACACGCTCATACATTACATCAAAGATAAGTTATTTAATAGAAGACAGAACAATATAATGTATACATCAGTTGTATGTCTTATTGCACATGAAATCATCAAAACAATCTTCACTGACTGTATCACAACAGAGAGAAAAATGCATGGCTTTGTGACATGTACGTTTGTGTATAGGTAATTAGCAAGAAATATGACTACTTTTATCTCAAAAGTTGCCTTCATCACATACAATATTAAATGATCCACAACAGAACATATGTAACAAAACATGTACAGAATTTAATTAGGCTGAAATTTCTTCTCCTCTCTCTTCTCCCTCCCTCTGGGTCTTTCATCCCCCTCCATCCTTCTTTCTGTCTCCTCTTCCCTCCTTCTGTGTCTCTCCCCTCCTAGCATCTCTCCCCTTCCCTCCACCCTCATTCATGGCCCCACACATTGTGCACTTGTTTAGTCAAATTAAGAGGTGCACTGGACATGTGGTGCTAGCCCCATGATGTGATATTCCAGTCAACCCCGTGGCTGATGTGGTCAGTATTACATTGGCTGCCTTTATGCTGCCCCATGACATTTCCTTGCATCCATTTTTAGGCTGGGTTATTCAGTCCAAAAACTTGAAACTTTCTGAACATATCCTTCCTTTCTCCATTTGAGATCTGTGAGACACCCAAAATGTATTACTGAGAAGATAATATGCTGGCCTCCCCTTGACCTCCACATTCACTTCAGTGGTTTGTGATCTCCATCTATGATAGTAATTTTTGGCTATCAGGATGAGAAAGTGCCCTGCTCTGCTTAGGTGCAGAGTTGTCCATTTATTCTAGTAAATACTTTGACCCCTTTACATTAGCAATACTCAAGGAAATCTTAACCACTGACAGAGAACATGGGATACAATTTGTGCTGTTTGTAATTATCAGTAAGAAGCTTAAATTTCTGCGAAATGGAAAAAAAGAAGATATTTCAAGCACACACATTCTGAAGTCTTTTCATCAATGAACAAAATGTGTGAAAACCAAAATAACCAACCGACCAATAATACTGTCTTCATTCAGTCACTACATTACTGCTGATGGGTGTGCACACAATGAGTTTGTGCACACAATGAGTTTGTGCACACAATGAGTTTGTGCACACAACTGCACCAGTATCTTGTAGTTTTCTATGATTCACATTATTTAATTTGGCTGCAGTATTGCTGGGGCTCATGTTCTAGATAGTTTCAAACAACAGATCACATCTTCAAAAAGATGTATGCATTCAGATCTGTTGGAGACACTTTATACTGTTTGTTATGAACTAGCTGTAGAAGAGGCTGGGGTATTTTAAGTGTACAAGACATCAATGGAAAGGAGAAGAATGAGGTAGAAAGTTTGAAAATAGCTCACCCGCTGTGGAACACTTCACGCATGAAAAGTGGAACATCTAGCAACAAAAATGTCTTGGTTTAACAAAACTTCCGATTAATTTACTTAATTTCCATATACAACAGAAACATGTCGACTTCCTGAGTTCATCAACCTAGCTAATGAGATTAGGCTACAAGGAACTGAAGCCAAAACCTGGGCAGATCAACATTATACCCAGTATATAAATGATCAACGTGAGGAAAGAGCAGCAAAAGGAGAGGCACATAAAGAAGAGAAACTAGCAGAACAGAAAAAAGCTGGAACTAGAGCTTCTGAACAACAAAAAAGTCCAATAAACAGAACAAAAGAAGGAATTAGAACAACAATAGTTACAACTAGAACAAGCTACTCTACAATTACAAGATCCAGAGAGCAGAGAAACCCAACAGACAGAATAAAAGAAACCTAAACTTGAAGCTAAAAGCATGTTTTTCCCCCCAGGAAAAATTAAAAGTTGCTGCACTGGGAAATCCCACTTGTGATTTAATACTAGTCAACATTCTAGAAATCACAGAGTGCACGACAAAGACATCCAAATATGGAACTGCACACAGAATTGGAGGTGCAACATCAAGACTTCACATAAAAAAAAGATGAAAAACAGAAGCAACTAGAACTATTCAAACAACTTCACATGACATCAGAGCAACATTTCAAGAAATTAGCAATTTTCTAAAGAACAACCAGATCCATCCCTAAAAGTATGTTTTGATTGTCTCAGGGAAAAAACGAATCTAAACAGTCAAAACTTGGAAAATTGTTTTTCACTATTAAGATATTATTTTATTTATTTATTTTATTATTTTTAACTAGTATTTATCAAAAAAGGTGACCAGAGCACAACACAAATAGTCCTCTTGTTAAACCTTAGAACTAAAGCACTACAGATGGTCCACGATACCACTGGACATATGGGAATTTGACAAAGTATTTAGCATGCAACTCATTTATAACACGTGGTGCTAACTAGCTTTGGTTGAAGCAGCAGAGTATTTACTCTCACCTGTCCCATCATAGTTAAGCATTGGAGCGGATTTGAGGACTCATATCGCTTTCACTCAAATGTATTATACTGAGCTGGTACACAGACATTCATATGTTGTTCTGAAGATGTGCAATCTGTTTGATAAAATGCATGTGAAGTATATCAGCTTGTCTGGAGTGTCTATGGTTGTTGAGCCTGGTCTCAAGTGCTCGTCACTATGTCTGTATTTATTGTCAATAAATGTATGTCTTTCAGATATCTCGGCACATGAACAACATCAGATGGAGGATGCATCACAGAGATAAAGAATAGAATAGGACAAGCAAAAACTGCATTTTATCAAATGAAGAACGTTTTGTGCAATAAGTCATTGTCCTTGAAAGTTAGAAAAAGAGTTCTTGCATGTTACATAGAACCAATTTTAACATACAGCTGTGAATCCCGGACAATTAGTAAACAAATGAAAAAATCCATAGAGGCCTTGGTTATGTGATTTTAAAGAAGAATGCTGATAATTAATTGGACAGCCAAAATGAGCAATCTGGACATCTTGAGGGAAGCTAAGTCGCAAAGACAACTTATCACAAACATCAGAAAGAAGCAGTCATCAATTATGAGAAGACAAAAACTGGAACATGAGACAACAGAAAGATTTGTGGAATGAGAGGTAGAGGAAGACAGCATGAAAAAATTCTTGAGTCTAGTGTCATGGTATGGGAGTGATCACATGAACTGATCCATGCCTTTGGAGATCATAATTTGTGGAGAGGCATGGTTACTCACGCCAGCCGGCAAGGCACTGGATGATGATGATGAAATGTATGTCTACAGACCACACACTATCTCTACAGCTACTATATTCAGAGAGATATCATACCCTTCCTCACCACCATACAATAGACACCATACTTTTTAATTTACTTACTAGACGACCCGGCCCGGCTTCGCCCAGCCCCTGGCAGGGACCATCTCATTGAATTCAAATACATTTCTCTAAGCACACAGAGTACGCGTTCGGCCCTTGCTCCCGTTCCCGTTGCTCATCTGTTTCTGATGCTCCCTTTCCCATTCCCGTTGCCTGTATTTCAGTTAGATCCACGGGAGTGAGAACACATCTGTACAAAATTCCATCTCAATCGGATAGACCGTTCGGGAACGCTTAAAGGACACACACACAAAGAAAAATTACTGTTCATAACTAATTTCTGGTTTAATCAGAGAGTGAGTTCCCTTGCAACAAGATGGCAGGCCACAAGCGGGCCTGTTTCTGAAGCTCGTAATGCCTTTTTCTTTCGTGCTTGAGGAAAAATTATTGATTTTAAGCTCACAAACTATGTCAGTTGGCTCCGCGGCAGTGAGAACAACATCTGTACAAAATTTCATCGCAATCAGATGGACCGTTTGGGAATGCATAAAGGACAAACAAATAAACATTGTCTTTTATATATATATAGATATCTGCTACTGTATACTTCTACAGCTTTGCTTTATGGCAGCATCTACTTATGTTTTTCAGCTTTCTATTTCTCAAATGTACTATTTTTTAAATGTTAACATGTTTGAAATGACGGTATAAATAATGGTTGTACTGAACGAGGTTGTAAAGTGGTTTTCAACCACACCATTTTGTGGCCTAGCATATTGGAAGACCTAACAACTCACTCTCCTATTAATGTCTCATCTCATCTCATCATCTCATCCATCTCATCATGTTCCTCTTGTACCTTTGGTGTCGAGGTGAAGTATAAACATCGTGAGAGTGCCCAATTATGGGCTTCGTGTATCAATATTCCCATGGACTCTGCTATTCCCTGCGTCCAACGTTTACGTGGTCGGCCTCTTCCTCTTTCCATCTGGTCTGTATATCATTGCTTGTTGTGGTATGCTGTTGCATGGCCAAACCATTTGACTTGCTGCTTTTCATTTGACTTGCTGGTTTCATTTGACTTGCTGCTTGCCTATTAACTGTCTTTAGTGAAAATGCACTTAATTGATTCAATCATCATCATCATCATCATCATCTTCCACTTCTGCCGTCATGCATCGTGGGGAGGAATAATTTGCATTCCAGCACCCAGTGGGCAGCACTGGATAGTGTCATTCCGTGTGGTTGTACAATGTCTTTGATGTCGTCAATCCATTTTCTTCTTGGATGCCCTCGTGGTCTCGTCGCAGATGATCTTTGATGTAAGCCCAGTAACGGTAGTTGTTGGAGTTGCATTCTAACGACATTGGACAAAAAACAAAAAACAAAATCTCATTTTTCTAATCGTACTGTGATGTTATTGTTCTATGTTAGGTACGTTAACAATTCATTATGTTCTTATGGTACTTCTTTTCGGTTCATCATTAGCTGTCAGAGATGTTATCTTTTCTGTTCATTAATATATTTCGTTAGTTTGATTATGTGATTTACTATCTGTGTCATTTTTATCTCATTTTATTTGGGTTATCATTTCTGTTGAATAATGATTTTATAATTGTTGTTTTTAACTACAGTAAATGTGTTAAATTTGTATGCCGTTGTTTAGTAATTGTCGATTAATTTTGCATTTTTAGGCGGTCTTGATTTAAATTTCTAATCAGGCATTTTCATTTATTATATATTATATTCCTGTCATAGTGTTGGTTCTAATATAACTCAGTAGTGAGTATTTTAATCCGATGGTTTGTGGCATTATTATGCATTATTTTTTTTCTGGTTGCTTTTTCCTAGTATGTTTTAGGGGGTTTCGTTTGATCATCTTAGTTATTCTCTATTTTTGTAGCTTAGATCTTGTCTCTATTACTGTTGTGTTTGTTTTCTTTCCTTGTCTTTTTACTACGGTAGCCTTTGTCATAGTCTGTGTAATATACTGCTTATTTTAGCTTCATTCTATTTTACATACGTGGGTCTGATAGTTATATTAGGCGGGTTGCATTCTTAATTGTAACCGTATTTACTTTTCCTTTCTGTTTTCTTATTTGAAATTGATCATTTGCTTTTGTCTCTGATTTTGGTAGTGTCGTTTCTATCTCCTTATTATCTTCTTCGTTGTTCGTATATATAAAATTTATTTTTATGTGAATCCCTCTTTAACTGAATCTCCCGGGTATTCTATTATTTGTACTATTTCTGCAAAATTACAGTTATTTTTAATATACATCCAGTATTTTCATCCATTTTTAGTATCCTCGTCCTTATCTACTTTGTTCAAGTACATGTCAATGTTCTTAGGAGTCTGCTGAGTTTTTTTATTTGTCCATGTTGTCTTCTTACGTCCGCCTTTGAGTGTGTGAGTGTCTTTTACTGTAATGAATCTTTGCCAACACTCTGATCTTCTGTCTTTCCGAATAAGATGTGGCACTAAGGTGTTGATCCCATCGGTCTGTCTGATAACAGCATTTCTTAGCTCGGTCTCGGAATTGTTAGTTGGCAGCTCTCGCTCAGGAATGCTCATCTGCGCAGGATTAGATTTTGCGAAGGTGTGATTTTGATAAAGTCGCAATTGAGATTGGTTAGGCATATGGTGTGTGAATATGCTGTTATATTATCTAGTCGATTGGAGACAGGGGTATGAGGATTTGATGTTTCAGTAGCGGGTGATAGTTGATTATGTAAGTGCCTAGCTGTTTGACACCAGATGTCATTCTCTGTCCAATCTGACATCTTCTCTGGATCATTACGTCAAGATAGTTGCAATTCTTTAACTTTTTCAGATTGTGGGCTAGTTTATCTGTATCTTAATGGGCCATTCGCCTATATCTGCTAATCTTGTCATTACTTTCGTTTTGGCTGTATTTATAAATCCGTTTCATATTGTATCTCATCGCGATGTTGCAGCTCAGAGTATATTATGATGTTAGCAGTCTGGCCCTGGTCGCTATAGAAAGGCAAGGCAGCTGATCGTCTGCAACAGTAAGTTCGATTTATTTCCTGTGGATGCACTGTTTCATCTGGAGTAGAGAGTTCTAATTTTGCTGAATATGTCTGTGCAAAACTTGCTTCTTGGGGAAATTCTGGTCGCGATATATGAAGTTAGCAGGAGAGAGCAAACATCCCTGCCTCAGAGCCTCACTCTGTAATTAGACTGTGAACATATCTGATATATACTTCTGTGTTCTTACTGGGCACTTGCGGCTCAAGTGGTACTATGGCTATGATATTTTCTAGGCATTTGCCCTTGTATCCCATATGTCTTCATCAAGATGGTGCGCATAATTTGTATCTGTCTCTCTGATCAAAGGCGTTTTCTAGATGCTACAAAGCAGCAATATCTGTTGGTCATTATATTCGACAGTTTTTTCACGTATTTGTCTAAGTGTCGAATAATGCATCATTGGGGCACGGTTTAGCTTTCGCGAAAACCCAAAAAAAAATTGTACTGTTGCTGACTGTTGTTCAAGGCTATGGTCTATTGATTCAGTGCTGAGCAAAAAAATAAAAGTCGGTCTGGACCAAACGTGGTACACAATCAAATTAACAATATTATAATGTATATTTCCATTCTCTGAAATTGTGGAATATACCACAAAACAAAATAAATGACATGATGACCCTATTATGGCGAAATACATCCTTCTGTCCAAATGGGGGAATCACATTTGACGATATAGTATACTTCGACATTGAATCAGTTAAGATAAGTGTCTGTGAGACATGTTTCTGAGACAACTCCTGTCAGTTACAGCAGGGAAATCTGGCCTGCTTGTGGGTTTCTCTTGTTTAGAATGTCATGTCTCTGTTCCCAACTTTGTATTCTGCTTGTATGTTTTTTTTTTGTTATCTTAAAGATTTTGGTGGAAATGTTAGGATGAGTTTTGCTTTTTATTTGTGGAGCATCCAAGTTGGGTTTTATTCCCATTCATCTTCGGTATCAGCTGACCCTTACTTTCCGTGTCATTTGTGATGCATCACACTAAGTCAGAAACTGTGCTGTTTTTCTTCTTGATGTTAGTTTTTTCTTATTATGCCTATATGAATACATTTGTATAATGCAGTTGAAAATTCAATTAAGTTTAAAATCAGACTATTAAATAATGAAAATGCACGCAACATATAGAAATATCTACAGAAAATCATGGTTACATAAAATATAAGCATGTATCTATACAAATTCAAGAGAAATGCTTCTTAATATAAATTTTGTCTCATTATGCCTCTGTATAGATTTGTAATAATGTAGTCATAGTTTTTATGAAGTTTAATATCAAACTATTAAGTAATAAAAGCATGCAAAGCATAGAAACATCTAAAGAAAATCATGGCTACATAAAATTTAAGCACATAACTATACACAGAGCTGATCCACAATTGGTGATTGTATGAGATGGAAAAACATGACCGCCCACACTTATCAGCATGGCACAAGATGATGATGAATTATACATATTTAGGAGAATGCTTTCAACAGAGTTGACAAAAATAAGATGTAGTCTATCTGAGGAGAGCCGGCGTGTTAGCATAGTTGATAGGGAGCTGCGCTGATATGACGAGTGCAGTCAGGCCAGGGTTTGATGCCTGTGTTCTCTCGTTACATGGGGAAAAGACTGGCCACTTACTCCTGCCTGCATTCAGACCCTATCACGTCACAGACCTCTGCAGGCTCCTACATCTGGACATGTTCTGTGTTGGCTGTTGTTGTTTTAGAAGAACATGGGATAAAGAGCATCTACCAGACAACATCACAGCCATATGCAAAACATGCTGCAGCATAGTTAGGACAATCTGATCTATTTGAAATAAGCACTGAAGTAAAGCGTGGATGTGTGCTATCACCATTAGTATTCATCATCTACATAGGACAAAATAACATCAGAAAAACAGGTAGAACTAGGTACAGACAGTGAAGGAACCTGACTAAACAATCTTTTTACACAGGACTCCATATTAGAAACTTCACATAACAATATAAATATCCACAAATTGGTTTAAGTTTGCTGAAATCTTTGTTGGTGGCATATACCTTTGAGAAATCATCAGCAAGTACCACAGAACAAACGATTATGCTCATACTGTAATGAACAAATGAAATAAACAGCATAATCCAAGTATACAAAATACTTGAAGTATTATTTAAAATCTTGATCTGATTGTGAAGGATGTCTCCTACAACATGCAAATACAAATGTAAACATCTAACAGGTAATTTACAAATACAGATAGACACATAGAGGGGAGCCTAGTAGGATTACATATCACTTAATACAACTGTATTTATAGGTGCATTAAGAGGCAAATGTCCAATGTACATGCAAGTATACATTCTTAAGGGAGTCCTGAAACCAGCCAAATGTTTTCACAAATGTACATTTAAGAACACAGGCTACATGATCATTCTTCATTAGAAACACATTATTCTATATCAATCCATTCATGTTCCAATCTTTCCCTTACTTAGTGTGACAACTAATGCAGGCGTCAAACCCTTGTCTGACCATGCTTATGATAGGGACTATATAATTGCGGTATACACGATAAGTGGTTGTAAGGGCTGAGTGTAAGATGGGCCCGAGTGTCTAATTTGTGACCTACCTCCTGAAAATTAAGTTCATTCACTCATACTGTATTAATACTTTAGAAACTGTGGCAAATGGTTGGGTTATACAAAACATAAATGTCTTTGTTATCACTTATGGATGACTGCAGACAAACATGAGGTTGTGTTGTTTCTTGTCTATGAAGACTTCAACTTCTTGATCAGGTAATAAGCTGCCAACACAACCAAGCCTGTACCCAAAGCTAGAGCAAAGTAAGCTCCCGACGCTTTAATGTCCTCTACTAGCAGAGTGTACCTCAGCTTGGACACTTCCTGCAATAGTCGGTTGACTGAGGGGCCGAGCAGACATGCAGAGTGTAGTGTCGATGAGTCAGATGGAAGCGCGAGGTGGGCATACACTGAGGCAACAAGCCAAGAAGATGCAGTCTAGTAATAAGAACATACAGGCCAATATCTGCCACCGTCAGGTTGTCACCAAACAGATAAATAACATCTGCTGTCATTTCTGCAAATAAATACAGAGGCTTAGTGACATAGGTTGTTAACTACAACTACGCATAAAGTAACTATTATATATAATAATTTTTATTATTAATATATATTATATATTATATAATTTATGATAATCTATATTTTTTATTATTATTATTAATATATAATAATATATTTAAATATATTATTGTATTTATATAATATATAATATATTTTATTAATTATTATATAATTATATATTTTTTTATATTTATAATTTATTTTTTTATTTTAATAAAAATATTTATTTTTATAATATATATTTTATAATAAATATTTATACTAAATTATATTTCTAATTTAATATAATATTTTTTATATAATTTATATTAATTTAAATTATATTTATATTATATTTAATATTTATATTATATAATTTTTGAATTTATATATAATATATTTTATATATATATATTTTATTTTTATATAATAATATTATTATATTTATATATTAAATTTAATTATAATATATATATTATTATATATAATTTATATTTAATTATCTATATATTATAATATTTATATTAATTTATTACTATTTATTAATATAGTATTATATTATTAATTATATAATTTTATATTATATATAATATTATTTATTAATTTATATTATATTTATATATTTTTTATATTTATATAATATTATATTATTATTATAATATATATATATAATTAATATTTATAATTATATTTTTATATATATTTATTTTTATTTATATAATATATAATATTATTTTATAATATATAATATTAATTTAATATATTTAGTATTTTTATAAATATTATATATATATATTATATTTATTATATTATTATATACTATATTTTATTAATAATTTTTTATATTATATATATAATATTTATATATATTTATATTATTTATATTTATTATTTATATATTATTATAATATATTTATATTATTATATATATTATTATAATATAATTATTATATTAAATTATAATTTATTAATTTATATTATTTATTTTATTTATATATATATATATATTTTAAATATTTTATATATATTTAATTAATATAAATATATAATTATATTATTATATTTATATTAATATATATTAATTATAATAAATATTATTTTATAATATTTTTTATAATTATATAATATTATATTATTATATATTATTAATATATTATATTTTTATTTATATATATTTTATTATATATTTATATTTTTTATTATAATATATAGTTATATTTAATATATTTATATATATAAATTATTATTATAATTTTATATTAATTTTTATATATTTATATTTTTTTTTATATATATAATATTATTTATTATAATTTATATTATTTTATTTTATATGTTTTTTTATTATATATATATTATATAATATATTTTATTAAATATTATTTAATATTTTTATATAATATATTTTATATATTATATTAATTATATTTATTATTATATTTTTATTTATATTATATAATATTTATAATTATATATATATATATTAATATATTTTTTTTATATTTTATTTATATTATATTTATATATAATATTTATATATATTATTATATTTAATATTATTTTATATAATTATTATATTATTAATATTATATATAAATAATATAATTTATTTTTTAATATTATAATTAAAATATTTATATATTTTTATTTATATATAATATATATAGTATAATTTTATTTTATTCTAATTATTATTTTATTATAATATTTTTTATATAAATATATATATATTATTTATTATATAATTATATTTATTAAATAATATATTATTAATATTTTTGTTTATATAATATATTTATATTTATATTTATTAATTTTATTTTTATATATATTATTTTATTATATTTTTTTTATTAATCTAATTATTATTTTTATATATTTTTTTTATTATTTTTATATTATTTTAATATATTTTATTATAATTTTTATTTTATTATATTTATATATATATATTTTTTTATTAATAATATCTATTATTTATATATTTTTTATAATTAATATATTTTTATTATTATTATATTTTTATAATTAATAATTTTATTAATATTTATTATATTATTATAATTATATAATTATATTATTAAATATTTATAATATTTTATATATTTATTATCTATTTATATATATTATTTATATTATTATTATTTAATATTTATATTAATTTATATTATTTTATATATTAATTTTTTAATTTTAATATATTATATTATTAATATATTATTTTTTATTTATTTTTTTAATATTTATTATTTATATTCTATTATATATATTTTACTTATTATATTTTTAATATTATTATTTTATAATATATTATATTATTATATTAATTTATTATTTTTTATATAATTATCTTTAATATTTTTTTATTTTATTTATATAAATCTATATAAAATATTATAATATTAAAATATATATTTATATTATATTATTTTATTTTATATAATTTATTTTATATATATTATTCTTTATTATATATATTTTAATATTTTTAATATATATATATTATTATTTATAATATATTATTATATAATATATATTATAATATTAATATTATTTATAATTATATATTATAATATATTATTTTATATATAATATAATTTAATTTATATTATATTTATGATATAATTAATTTTATATTTATATATTTTATTATTTTATTTTTTTATATTTATTATTATTATATTATATAATTATATTTATATTAATATAAATTTATTTATTTTATTTAATAATTATATATATTTTATTTTTTATATATAATATATTATATATTATTTTTTTATTATATATATTTATATTTTATATTAATTAATTTATTATATTTATATATTTATATAATTTATAATTATATTATATAATATTATATATATAATATATTTTATTATTAATATTATATTTTATTTATATATTAATATTTTTATATATATTTTATATATATATTAATATTAATATATTATTTTATATTATTATTATTAATAATTATATTATTTTTATTTATTATATAATTTTTTTATTATTATATATTTATTTTTATATATAATATTTATTAAAATTATTATTTTATTATATATTATATATATTATATTATTTTAATTATTTTATTATTAATATTTATATTTTATTATTTTATATTTATTTATAATATATTATATCTTTAATTTTATATTTATATTAATAATTAATTAATATAATTAAATTTTATATTTTATTATAATTATATATATATTTTTTTTTATATTATATTTAATATAATATTTATATATATTTTTTAATATATATTTTTATATTTAAATTAATTTATTATAATTTATTATTTATTATTATAATTATTATATATTTTATATTTTTATATTATATATTATTTTTATTATTATAATTTTTTATTTATTTTTATTAAATATATATATATATTTATTATTTATATTATATATTATATTAATTATTATAATTATATATATATTTATTTATAATTATAAATTAAATATTATAAATTATTTATTATAATTTAATATATATTAATAATTATTATATATAATATTATTTATTATTATTAATTTATATATATTTTATTTTTTTATTTTATAATTATTATATTAATACTATTTATTTTATTTATATTATTTATTATTAATTATAAATATATATTATATTATTTATTATTTTATATTTATATATATTATATATATTTATAATTTAATATATTAAAATATTATTATATATATATTTTATTATTATTTATTTATTTATAAATTATATATTTATATATATTATTTTAATATATAATTTATAATATTTTATTTAATAATAATTATATTTATTATATATTATTTTAATTTATTATTATATTATAATATATTTATTATTATTATTATATATTTTATTATTTATATATTTATATAATAAATATTTATTTAAATAATTATATATAATTATATTATTAATATATTATTATATTTATTTTTATATTTATATTTTAAATATATATATATTTAAATTTATAATAATATATTTATTTTTATTATAATATAATATATTATTTATTTAATATTATATATAATTTATAATTTTTATTATTATATTTATATATTATATTATTTATATTTATTTTTTAATTAATATATTATATAATTATATTTAATATATATTTTATTATATTTATTTTATTAATTTTTATATATATTAATATATATATTTTATTTTTTTTTATAATTAATATTTATTAATAATATTATATTAATATAATATAATATTTATTTATTATATTTTTTATTTTATTTATTTATTATAATTTATATATTTATTTTATTATAATATTAATATATTTATTATTATTTATTTTATATTTTTAATTATATTATTATTATATTTATATATAATATATAATATAATATAAATTTAAAATTATTATTTATAAAATTATTATTAATTTATAATATATTATTATAGTTATATTTATTTTATTTTAATTTAATATATATTATTTATATATATAAATTTATATAATATTAATTTATATATTATTATCTATATTAATATAATTATTATATATTTTTATTTTTATATTATATAATATATTATTATATTATTAAATTATAATTAATATTTTATTATTTTATATATATATTAATTTTTATATTATTATTATATAATTATTTTATATAAATTATTTATTATTTATATTATATATTTAAAATATATTTTAATTATATTTATATATATTATTATATTTATTATATAATTTTATTATATATTTATATATTTTATTATTATTTTTATTTTATATATATATTTAATTATTATATTATTAATTTATTTTAATAATATTATATAATATATTTATATATTATATTATTTTATATTTTTATATATTATATATATTTTATATTATTATTTATTATTTTTATATTAATATAAATAATAATATATTTTATTATATATTTATTTAAAATATTATTTTATTAATTAATTTATTATTATATATTTATTATATTATATTATATTTTTTTATTTTATATATTATTTTATATTTATATTATAATATTATTATATATATTTTTTATTTTATTATTATATTTTATATTTATAATATTATATTTTATATATTTATAATATATATATATTTATATATTTTAT